>KZ308138.1:1069830-1118797 GCA_000376725.2 Ladona fulva | reverse complement strand
AAATAATATTAAAAAACGAGAGAACAACACTAGAGCTCAATGAATGAAGTACACTGGACCAATTATTATTCTGTTGATATTGTTTTTAACAAATATTTTTATTTTTACAATAAATTCTTATTAGACATTATTTATGTTTAAAATTTGCGCCGTAGGAAAATATTCATTCGGCAATAAAAATAATCTCCTCTCTTCAGAATATGATTTCTAATCGTGACAGCAAACATCCTTAAGCTAGATTTGGTTTTCGATGAGAAAAGAGGGTGAACATTTTCTTCCTACGTCCAACCTATCCCCATTTTCTATTCTAAATATAGAAGTTGTGTTAAAGCGCAGAAGAGAACAATAAGATAGACTAAAATATTAACATAAAACCCCAAGTCATAAAGTGAGCTAAGAAAGTATTGGAACATGGCTATTAATGAATTAGAGGTTTTTAACGCTCCAATACACTCCGTTCGCGCCTGCTCGCTGAAACCAAGTCTAAAAGGGAAAGGAAACGGAGTTATTAGCCTTCTAGGAATCAATTTATATGTCAGAGGTGGGATACTAACCCACGCCCTTATTCTATAAGCCTGAATAATCCGTTTTTTTGTCGTTTCCAGATTTGGTCTCAGAGGGTAGGCACGAACCGCCGGTGAATAAGCTCTTGGAGTGTTATGAAGCCCTAACATACGAAAGAAAATAATTTTGGAACACGGCTGTTAATGAATACGAGGTTTAAAAACATTGTAAGCCGTATGTCGGCTGAAAACATTTGGAGGCAAACAGGAAGTTTACATTTTCTCATTGTGGAACCCTTGAGAATGGAAGCTTAGGGCAATCCGCAAAAAAACGGTGATCCGGAATTTCCCGTTTTCCTCCAAACGCGAGTTCCGTCTGTCGATATACGACTTTCAGAGTGTTTTTAAACCTGTAACCCATCAATCATGTAGTAGTAAGGGTAAATCTCAACTGCAAGAACACACCCGCAGAAAGTGAGTTTAGAAAACCAGCCACACCTACTGATATAAAGAAAATAATCGAAACTGACCCGGAAATATAGAATATAATGACATGAAAAGGGGTTTTCGTAACTTTCAGAACAAACTTTAACACGTAGACCACACCCGACGCGAAAATCAAATCTTCTGATTGAGGCATCCGGCTAGAGGTTTCACTTTCCCGCGTTGTAAGTCAGACAAAACAGTAGGATGAGAAGGATATTGCGAATTTGGAGGCACGAGAGCGTGACATTTGACGCCTCCAAATGACGGCCAAGGGAACAATGACGCAACGAAAAGCCACTCTTCGCGGATGGACGGCGTTGCAGCAGAATTAATCTCTTCTCCGATGGAGCGTACGAAAAATAGAGAATGGGAGAGATTCCGACCTTCGACTCAGCGTGAGAAAGCAAAGAAGAAAGCTCTCATCAAATTCGGCGAAGTCCGTGATAATGGATTCGTGACGGAAGGGATACCTTTTTATTGGGTTCTATGAAGTACGTATTTTGCGGGAAATGGGGAGCCGCGGATCGTGCCGGAATTAATGGAAAAACGCTTCTAAGGTTTCTTTCGATAAGGCATCAAATTGAGGTTTAAAACGGAAACGATTCCCTCGGAATGGATTCCATTTGCATTCTCCTTAATTAATATTTCCAAAAGGATCCGATACCGATTGAAATAGAAATGAAGTAGAATTTGAGAGAATCTGTTAGTTCCGGAAGACATTATGTAAATAAGTTTTCATCACTGAATTTATTGCAAAATATTACTTTACAAATATGTATTGATTTTTGAAAGAATTTTTCNGTGGGACACTTGCGAAGAAAGCGTTCTTGTTTTGTTGCCATTTTTTCCTCTCGTGGCGAGAAGAGAAGGACGTCGCTGGAAATTACGAGTGTTTCGGCGGAGGGAGAGCGTTGTTGGCGAAACAGAGGACTATTTTTCCTCTTTTTAACGCCGCGGCGAAATTCTCCTCCGTTTCATCCATCTTTTCCTTCTCTCGAGTGCCGAGAACACTGTTTCCCAGGCTCTCCGCCGTGTCGCTAGCGTCTTAAAGAAAAGTTTCCGTTTTTTATTCCGCGCCGAAAGTGGCAGAACAAAGGAAGAACTAGGAGCGCCCTCTTATTTTTGCGTCCTTAATTCCACGGTCCACGGGCGTTTATCAAAGTTATTCGGGGCTCTAGGAGAAGAGGTGAGTTGTTTGGACGGCTTCGCGTGACCCACCGTGGAATCGAAGCTGAGGCAGGTGAAGGACGACCCCGAGGAGCAAGATGAAGGGAGTAATACATCCCGATGACGTAATGTTACGTGGTTGTGAGGAAAAGGACGATTATTTATTGGACGGAGGTGGTAATAGTATTACTCTTTTAATTTTGGAACATCAAATATGAGAAGAAAAATTACTCGTCAAGATTCGAGGATGGGTTTACGCTGCATGGTTATTGACATTTTCAAAAAGCGTGTCCTATTTCCAAAGTCACGATTTCGGATGCCCCTTTCATTTTTCTCGGTTGGCGGACAGTTAGAAAGGATGTTTCCGTAACACCCCGTTGGCAGTGAAATTTACAGTTTTTTTTTAATCAAACGAATCCTTCATTGGTAGACAGAAATATTTTTATGAAAAAATAGGTACCTTAAAATATGATAAAATACTGGATTATTCTAGTCGAGTAAATGTCACGATATCTGAAGAGAATTGAGTTCAAAGTGCATACAATAGCTTGGCAATATTTTAATTTTTTATAGGTAGGATTTCAGCTGCTGACGAAATAAATTAAATTGAGCAGAAGCAAACTAAGGTAATAAGTAAGCCCACGAACGCATAAGTTTTCCTTCAGTTCTTCATTTTCCACAACTACATTATAAAGAACGCATAGACAAATTCACATCTGAATACCGTAGAATATGTGCTTGATGTTCTCCCTGAAGTAATTGGCTCCCTTTAACTAAGTGCCAGCAATTTAACTTAACATTGATCGAGAGTGAGAGAAATAAGCAATGCAATTACGAAAGAAATTTATTTACTCGTAACTCAATCGATATTTACCCTTTTATGTCATTTCCAAACTTAATTAAATTATAAATAAATTAAATTTATTGAATATACAACTAAAAGAATGGTTGAAGAATGGAAATAAGTCATAAATGACAACATAAACATTATCGATTCTCTTTTTTCCGATTAAGAATACGATATTCTTTAAGCTTGGCAAGAACGGCAACAATCATTACTCAACCCAATATACGTATGACCAGTTTTTAAAGGTAAATTGACAGATACCCTCAAAAAGATAACTCGCAGTTACCAAAAAAAAAATAGCTGCAATGAAAGAAAAAATATGGGACTCCTCCAGAAGGGAAAGGTGTGCGCGTCATCTTCACAGAAGAACGCAAAAGTAGCCTTTTTGTTCCTCATTCAGGTCAGAGATACGTCAAGTCTGAAAAAGGAGAATGGACTCTGGAAAGGTCATCCAAAATAAAGATTTGCGAATTTCTCTGTAGGTTGCGCAAAGGACGCAGAAGGCTTTCTGATGACTTTCACAATTATAATGTCTATGGATCTTCAGCTCGAATGATATAACTGAAGCCTCGACAAATAAAGCTATACCTTTCAGGATTTTTACAGCACGAAGAATCTAGAATCGAGCTGAAACTAAACTAAACCCCTCAAAATGGTTGGTGAAAGCTAGGACACAACACTGAAAAATACTTTAAATTAGAGAGTACGTATTTGCAGTAATTATGACAGTTTTTGAGAAATGAGAGAAATTCCACTTCAATTATAATTTTCACGCTCATAACCATCTCGCTGCGATGATCGACTAAAGCCGATTCAACGTTCATAGTCCTAAATCTGTACCTAACCCAAATACGCAGCGAAAGGGTTAAAGTAAGGATTCTATACTATTTGACCTGATTCACTAATTGTACTTCCTTGGGATTGATATATTCGGTCGTTTCCCCAGTGTATCTAAGGGTATAAAGAAATTTACTCTAATGAATTTTTAAAACTCGTTAGTCTAATTCTAACATGTCATAAATAATTTAATCTTCAAATGATGTATGTTTTAACCAATGATACTTTACTCTTTTAAATATTCTGTAAATACGTATTGATCTAAGGAACCTAAGTTGTGATTAATACGATGAATTCAAGAACTACCAACATTGAGCGCTCAATTGTATAATTTCACATGCGCAATATAGCAAGCATAAGTGGATATAAATTAACCTCACGCGAATTTTTATTCCATTTGTCTTCGTGCAAAAATGAGTCTATATTAATCACTCCTTCCCTTGGAAACAAGAAATTGAATAACTTAACAAATACTTATTTTTCGACAGTCTTCCCACTTTTTTGGGGTTTGTTTCCCTAGATACTGATCATTGTCTAAGGAGTTAGGTCAAAAGTTATTGCACTAACACAGCAACATCCTTCCCCTAGGGGTTCGAATCCTTGTTGGAAATAGTTGTTTGAAAGTGCCATTAAAAGAGTTAATTGTAGGAGTGGACACATTAAACTGAAATTCGCCCAATAAATCTTATAATGAAAGATAATAATTATTCTATGAACATGGAAAGATCTTTACGTGTACAACCGAGACTAACCTCAACGCTGTTTTTTCCCTTCTTACTCATCTATTTTCTTCTGGTTTCGATGAGACAATTTTGCAATGGAACAAAATTCCAAAACATTTCGCAGTAAAATTCCCAAAAATTCAATGCTATTATTTGATTTATATATGTTATCCTTGATTCGAATAAATATTTGCAGTGAAATTCCTAAAAATTCAATGCTATTAATTAGTTTATATATATTATGCTTGATTCGAATAAAGATTTGTATATTAAAGATAACGTCCTACTTTCTCGTTAACATTTAACAGTCGAATAAATGAGAGCCCAAGAAAGTTTTCACAAGCCATGTTATTTTCCTCCAAGCTTAGTTTTCTTGGTCAATCTCAAGACCAGCGCACCTGGAAAACAGTGGTCATCTCCTTTTCGCAGGTGCGCGTCCGTGGATTAGAAAGGGATCGGAAAGGTCCTTGAGAACAAACGAACCCCATTTTTTAGAACCTGCCCTCCAAAAAAGACGCACATCACAGCGGGAAAATAAACTGGTCCCGAGCACAAGGCACGCTTCTTCTTCATACACCGAATGCCGATAATGACGGGTTACACCGCGGCCAAGGATTAGAAGGGGAATAAACAGAAAGGAATGAAAGAGAATGCGCAAGGACGCCGTGGGACACTTGCGAAGAAAGCGTTCTTGTTTTGTTGCCATTTTTTCCTCTCGTGGCGAGAAGAGAAGGACGTCGCTGGAAATTACGAGTGTTTCGGCGGAGGGAGAGCGTTGTTGGCGAAACAGAGGACTATTTTTCCTCTTTTTAACGCCGCGGCGAAATTCTCCTCCGTTTCATCCATCTTTTCCTTCTCTCGAGTGCCGAGAACACTGTTTCCCAGGCTCTCCGCCGTGTCGCTAGCGTCTTAAAGAAAAGTTTCCGTTTTTTATTCCGCGCCGAAAGTGGCAGAACAAAGGAAGAACTAGGAGCGCCCTCTTATTTTTGCGTCCTTAATTCCACGGTCCACGGGCGTTTATCAAAGTTATTCGGGGCTCTAGGAGAAGAGGTGAGTTGTTTGGACGGCTTCGCGTGACCCACCGTGGAATCGAAGCTGAGGCAGGTGAAGGACGACCCCGAGGAGCAAGATGAAGGGAGTAATACATCCCGATGACGTAATGTTACGTGGTTGTGAGGAAAAGGACGATTATTTATTGGACGGAGGTGGTAATAGTATTACTCTTTTAATTTTGGAACATCAAATATGAGAAGAAAAATTACTCGTCAAGATTCGAGGATGGGTTTACGCTGCATGGTTATTGACATTTTCAAAAAGCGTGTCCTATTTCCAAAGTCACGATTTCGGATGCCCCTTTCATTTTTCTCGGTTGGCGGACAGTTAGAAAGGATGTTTCCGTAACACCCCGTTGGCAGTGAAATTTACAGTTTTTTTTTAATCAAACGAATCCTTCATTGGTAGACAGAAATATTTTTATGAAAAAATAGGTACCTTAAAATATGATAAAATACTGGATTATTCTAGTCGAGTAAATGTCACGATATCTGAAGAGAATTGAGTTCAAAGTGCATACAATAGCTTGGCAATATTTTAATTTTTTATAGGTAGGATTTCAGCTGCTGACGAAATAAATTAAATTGAGCAGAAGCAAACTAAGGTAATAAGTAAGCCCACGAACGCATAAGTTTTCCTTCAGTTCTTCATTTTCCACAACTACATTATAAAGAACGCATAGACAAATTCACATCTGAATACCGTAGAATATGTGCTTGATGTTCTCCCTGAAGTAATTGGCTCCCTTTAACTAAGTGCCAGCAATTTAACTTAACATTGATCGAGAGTGAGAGAAATAAGCAATGCAATTACGAAAAGGAAAATCAAGCACCCGATTCACACTAAAGCTTAAGTCTTTTAAGCGAAGATTACACAATTAAGATACCAGTCAGAACTCCGTGAGCCAAAAAATTCGTGTGGATCTTAGGCAACGCGTGCCATAGGTACACTACTCCCCCAATGGAGGAACTAATTATTATTCTACGTGCGTGTAAGCTCTTTAGTTCAAACCGAGATGTTGGTTCCCCCACAGAGGAATCCCCGTCACTCACAGTATTCAGCATCCCAAATGTTTTATAGCGCAGCGACACAACTTCACAAAGGAGCAAACGGCAAACTCGAAGGTGGATCGACGGAACGGTGACGTCAGAGCTGAACCCAGTCGAGCGCATCCCAACGGTACGGCTCCTCGAAATCACACACACACGAACACTTCGATATGCAAACAGCCGCGAGAGAACGATTTCTCGCGGAATCTCTCGCAAGGCGAAAAGTGCTTCAAAAGCTGTCCTGGACCCAAACAAAATATCCTCTTTCTCATCTCTCTCTCTCTACCATTAATCCGGGTCAGTAAGACGGAAGGACGGCTTTTATTTCTCCGGAGGTTCCTTAGGAGGTGATTAAGAGAAAGGAAGGAAAGGTCGGATCAAAGGGCGAGTTGAGATGATGAGGAAGGCGAGGACTTCCTCCACTTGCGTGCCAGCCTGTCTCTAACCGGTAAACGGAAGGTAGAAGCTCGCTTTCCTATGAGAAGAGATGCGGTTATTTTTCTTCTAAGAGGTCAGAGATGGATAAATTATAGCTTCTCCGAGCCTTTGTGTCGTCCCTTACCTCATCCCTTTTCTCTTCCTTCACCTGCTTGGATTCCTCCTCTTAGTAAGGTTCTACTCATGGGTCTTTTTCCTTCAAAAAGAGTTTACTTTCCTCCTCACCTGCCTCATAATCCTTACTAAATCTCTCATGCGTTGCTATCTCATTCTCCCCTCCCTCACACTGGAGCTTTCCTGGAACTTGTTGCTTACACTATTATTATCATAAACTATCCGTTATCAAAATGACGGGTATTCAACACAGATCATATACTATATAATTTTGTTTCCATATATCCATATTGCATAGGGCTCTCGGTTAGACTAGTGGGTAGCGCGTTCGCCTTTGATGAAAGCTACTTTTTCAATCGGTAAATTTAATAAAAAACGATCGATTTCGCATAGTAATTTGACAAATTTATGAAATTTTAAAATGAAATCTTCGAACTCATTTGAAAGAAAAATTAGTAATTTACAATGTTCCTATGTGCAAAAATTCCATATCAGTTTTAACTATTTGGAAATAAAATTTTATCAAAAACAATTCGCATAGCTTGAGCAGGAGATTTTAAAAATAAATATTTTANAAATTCTACTAATTATTTTGGGCTTTTAGTTCGTTACCATGAAAACAAACATTTATGTTCATTGCACTGATTAATATATGCATAAATGCTACATTGCAGATATGTTAACAGAGTAGAGGAAATGTGGTGAAGCATAGCTCCTCCGCAGTGCAAATATTGTGAACAATAATAGTAATCACATTGTCAGTTGAAAATATAAATATTAAATGAACAATTCAAAGAATTTCAAAAATCACACACCGTAACCAGAAATAAAAATATTTCACCTACTTTTGCATGTTATTTTCTATTGAGTAATTTTTATTCTATTCCAAGTATTTTCTAATAAAACCAATAATTAATGTATAATATTGAAGGTTCGTGCAATGTTTCATCGAATTAATTGACTACAATCCATAAATATATCCGTATGTATCCATAGGTACTAAATCATTACACGTAAACAGCTTACCAAAAGTAAATTCGGCGCAATATTTTGATTGAAAAAATATTGATGAGCACAAGAAAGGCTTGAGTTTTTCGAATCGACTCTATAATGGATCATGAATGAGAATATTCAGTAATGATTTTCAAACGAAGTATGCCTCATATGAAAAGTTCTTTTTTTGTATGTAGGGAATATTTTGAATGTGCCTTCAATAAAAACCGGGATATCATTAAATGATAAAGCTTTACGGAATCTCTTTCGCTGTCGTACATCGTTTTGCTGCGGAAAAATTATTTTCCCTTTCGAATGAACGACTTGGCTTGTAGAACGTACACGAAAGACTGATGATGAAGTTGTTCTGTAAAATCGATGCGCGTGAATGAGCGATGTACTAGTTAACGACATCTACTTCCAATAAGTGACTATGTTCCATGCAAATTTAGACAAAACTATTCTTCGGATGCTAATTTCTACTCGGGTTCTCATGAAATATTCAAGCAATTATTAGCATGTCTGAGGCAAAAAGTTTTCCTCCTATGGAATTTAGACACAGTGACTAGGCGATGTTCCAATTTTACTTAAATGACACGAGAAAGTTAAAACTGAAGTATCGCAAGAGAATAATTCAGTAACGTATAGCAATGAATATTCATTTGACGTATTTTATGTAAATTTAAGTCAAATGAAGGAAATAATTTGCTGAGTTTTGTAAGAGAAGTAAATTAGGTCCATATCTTCTCATAACTTTGTGAACTTACCACCGGAAAAATAAATATATAAATAGCAGGACGGCAGTAAGGGTTAAAAGTAATTAAATATTAAATAAAAATCGATGCACTGAAAAAAAGGTGCCGATGAATCAAATTTTTGATAAAGAATTGTTTATTAGGAGAATCTCAGGAAGTGTTACATCAATCAGAAATATCTCTTTACCTATTTAGTGATGCAGTAGCCAAATATAACAATAAATAATGGATTTTATGTCGAATAAACTCAAATGGATTGAGAATGAAAAATCAAAACTTATAAAACAAAGGAAATTATTAGATCAGTCGAAACGTTGCTGTAATTGACTTCCACTGAAATAATTTACACACCTCTTTTGTATACAGTTTTCATGGAATTTTACTGTATTTTGAGTGATTCCTTGGAAATCGTTTCCAACATGTATTTCTATGTTTAATTTCAAGAGGATACCCATGTTTAGATGTAGCTATGTACAATTTAAAAGTACATTTAATGGTAGATGATTGTGTTTGTAGTGTACAGAAAATATTATTAGCAATTTGTAATTTCCTTTGAAGAAATTGAGATAATTATTAATCTGATTAAAAATTTCAGCAATTGCATTTTTCTATTTTTTTTATGTGCCCTTGTAACAACCAATTGGGTCAATTAAAAATTAACTGTAGGAAATAATCAAAAAAGGGTGAATTGATTGAAATTAGATTACTTAAGATTTGAAAATCGAAAATAGGAAAATAAGAGAGATATACGATAGATTCGTAGACCGTTAAGATGTCATCATTATTCATAAGATCAACCGAATGGCGAGTTACTCTGTGGTAATCCATGACGAATGAACAAAAAACAGGAACAAATTTTCCATATGAAACTAGTTACGTTTTTTAATAGTAGCTTCTTCTGTTTTGTGTGTAATTTTGCATAGTTACTATTAAAAAATGGAATTAGTTTCATTTGGAAAATTTGTTCCTGTTTTTTGTTCATTCATCATTATTCGTTTAAACTGAAAGATTTTCTACATTATCTCTCATCAGTGGTGGATAATCGTCATAAGACTTTTTACTAACCAATTAAAAGGCAATTCCTTTAGTAATCGTTCCATATTTGTATCATTACGGTTTCAAGGCTGCACGAACTTAATTTCATGGTATAGCGAGAGCATTACATCTTCATGCTTTTCAACAGGCCATAAGCGATTTCTTCATTATCAAAATCTCAAGACACGGGGATCGTTGCGTAGCGAGTGAGCATATCTCACCATTTGGAGGATGATTCGGAGGAAATCAAAAGTAGCCTCGTCGAGTAAGAGAGAAGGAGCTTTCTCCGCCTAAAGTGGGTCTTTTATAAATGGACGCAGTGAATTCGGAGGAAGAGAGTCTGCTTCGGGACCGTTAAAAATTTTCCGGCTGCGGCGGCTTTTTCGGCGGATCATTAAGAAAGATTGGGGTCGAGATACTCCGACGCCGCAGTTACGAAAGGGTGTTTTTTTTTTCGAGGTGTATCGTCATTAGTCTTTGAGTACGAATATTTTTTGTGAAGGCATAAAACCACTCCCGGCTTCGGTTTCATATTTCCGAGGAAAATGTGTCTCAGAAGAGGAGGATGTTTTTGAGCCTGATTCAATTGCGTCAGCCACTCAAAAACCTTTACATCATTATAAAATTGGAAAAGATTCGCAAAAGTTTGTCCGGCGCTTATGGACTTGTACCATTTGCGAGGATTTTTCCGCCAAGGAAAGCGGATGTTGGAGAGATTCGTTAGTGAATGCGATCGCGGAGAATCTTCTCTCGAGTGTGCGCTATTCATTTTTTATGGTATACATGATAAATCGCAATTCTAATAGAGTAGAATTAAATTTATGCGTGCTTCGAAGGCAAGGTCATTTGAACAAAATTCTCAAAGGCTGAAACCCGCACAAATTTGCCATCCTAAATAAACAAATTCTAATCACGGCAAAAATTGTGATATTTCATCAAATAGGTTTCAGAAACTAAAAAATGTATTGTGAAAATGGCACCAATATCCTTAAAACTAAGGTCTTCCGGAGAATTAATCCAGCGAAAGGACTTTTGTTGTGATATCATTTACTCATGAGATACTCATTTTTCATTATGACACCTGAAGAAGTATTTAATGAATTTAATAACTATTCAGAATGTGAAGCATTGGTATTTTATAAAAGCAAGGCACATGATCTAAGTCAGAGGTCCTGAAACTACGGCCCGCGGGTAGAATCCGGCACTTGATAAGTTTTCACTCGGCCTGCGCGTTAAGCGGACGAAATACCCTGGACACTCTCATTTAAAGTACTCATTTAGATAATGCGGATCAAATTCATAACACCATTTTTGTTGTTTTACTGCCTAAAAGAGCTATTTCACTGATTCTTTTCTAAGCATTTTGCAAATAATTTGAAGAAAAACAATACACGCTCCAGTAGCAGTCAGTGGTCACCACACACACACACAGAGCCTAGGTATTAGTTAAGTTATTTATACATATACGTTAATGCCCTACAATCCGCGTTTAGTTTATTGTTGTAGCGTATCGTTAGCGGAAAGAATGACTCTCTGAAAAGACTTGTCCTAGCAACCATTTCCTTTTTATACGCCCATTTAGTTCGGTTAAAGTAGCACTGTGGTATCACAATATCGATTAAGTCTTTCGCAAACTTACTTTCTCTGTATTTAACGGCCAATCGCAGCCTACCATCTAAACTCCTTTTTTTTCGAAGATTCCCAACCTGCTTTTGAGAGCATTTTCGTAACGCTTGATTTTTCCTCGTAGCATATTTAACAAAACTTTCATCTGTCGGATCCTATACGTAATCTCGTCCCATATTCCAGATGAGACCCGATCGAAATTAAATAAATTAAAAAGTTTTTTTAGTCCAGTTTTTACAATTTGAACTTTGCTAAGGGGTCCTAGGAACTCGAAAAAGGTATGGAGCCTCGAGCAGTTTTTTTTTTTTAAGTTGAAAATTGAGGTACAAATAATAAAAGACGATTATAAAATCATAGTGATAAATCTTCCACCGTTTAATCTCCGAACTCTTCCTAAATTAAGTGTACAGTTTACATTACTACACTTTGAAGGCGGTATTTTACTTGCAGAATGATCTTCTCGCACGACCAATTTGCGAAATTTACGTTTACGTTTTACGGAACGCCATTTGGAAATGTCTCTCTTTCATTCAAGTAATAAATTTAGAAATACAATTTTTAATAAGAAAATAAATGTATTCTCATCGTAAACTCTGAATTTTGAATGATAACTTTTAATTCTGAATTAGTAAAACAATAACAACAAACTTTCACTATGCCATTGTTTAACGTTAATTATATTTTTTTTAGAATTTAAATACTGTCCATGCTATTATTCCTATTTTCATTGTTCACTTCTAGAAGAACGAGTGAAGAGTACAGTGAATATAAAAGGCCGAGAAGCACTGAAGTCGTTGAGATATACATACAATTATCGAATGAAATACTTCCGATAATAAAAAAAATCGAGCAAAAAAACTTACTTTTACCTGTATCAACATACAAATTCATTCCATGGTTCCATTCAATCATGGTTTCAACCATTGACCACTGAGTACAAAAATGTTTTTCCTCATATAGGGAAAGGGGAGACAAGAATAAAAGAAGCGATAAGTGTAAAAGTTAGTTTTTTCTTCCTTCTATTGCGGATTCCTACCGCAAAGTCACGCCTGAAGCAATTGGCAATAACAGAAAACAACGAAGATAAAACTTTTTTATTTTGCCACAATATATGCAATGATTAATAACGTTATAAAGTGCGAGAGAAGGGTAAGACGACACTGAATGACAGGGTGACGATATCCCCTTTGTGTTCCTTCAAATCGTGACTCAGTTACATGAGAGGACGCCAAAAGAGATTCACGTGGACACATTTATTACGAGTAAATCACATACTAGGTGGATTTACTTGGATTTAATTTAAGAGCCGGTATGTTTATGGAGGAAAACCGCGGCCAGGAGAACACAATGGCGATATTTATCGCGGTCTCATTGTTCGCGTGGTAAAGCGAGGAAAGTGCGCGAGTGACGCACGTATATGTTAATACGGGCGTGCCTCATCGGTCGCGCTTTCGCGATCTGAGTCACCGGGCGATCCGTTCCGGAGCTGTCCAGTCCTGATCTACCAGACTAAATAGACACGTAGGATACGTTTCTCGGGTGAATAAAAACTGGGAAGGCATTTCATTTTTCAAATATTCCGAGCTCTTGGTTTGAAGTCGACATTGGATTGGAGGGGTAAATTAACAAGTGCACCAGTTAAAACCACAAGAGATATTCGGTCAAAGGATTGAGGATGAAAGGGAAACAATCATTAAAACAATGGATAAATCAATTATGAAAAAAATATAATCTCTTATACAACAATGCGTTCAGTTATGACAACGGAACTTTATTTTAGCAGATTGTGTAAAAAATAATCAAAAAAATTAATAACATTAATACACTTAGTATTAACTTTTTTCGAACAACCTTGTAATGTGAAAACATTTTCCCTCATTGACTTCTTTAGACATATTTCACCTTGATTATTTCATTGTACATACTTAACGTAAGGTGTGTTTGTAAATCTATGATGGAGTTTAGCGGTGTTAACTGAGAGAGCTATCTTTTGAAACAGCAGCAATCTATCTAATTTTATGGATGTAAAATGAGGAAACGTATCTCTTTATCTAAATCAAGAGTCCTACATGTTGTGGCCACCGAGCCATTTAAGAATTTTTCGACTCTTTATGGACCCTCTCTAACTTCAATTTTAATTAAGATATGGGCATCCAATTTTACTATGTACTTATGTACGTAAACCTTATACGTTAACTCAATGTATATTCATGAATTGTGTTATTGATTTTAATAATACAATATAATGTATCATTAACTTTGAATATTAAACTTAACTATGTATTTACAAATGAGGTTATGTGGAAGAGATGCCAACTTGCCCTCATATCGCCTTAATAAAGAGTTTATTAATTCATTTCATTCAACAATATCAGGAAAGATAAAAGGTCGCTTATATTCATGTTTTTCATTGCAGATAACTGTTTTATGATTATTCCAATCGGCTACAATATTTATGATTCCCTAAAAGATAAATGTAGCATTTTAGTTATAAATAAAAATTAATATAATTATCGATCTATATTTTTTTCGAATCGACTCTTTGTTGATTCCCGAGCAGTAATCGACCCTTACCAATGTTATATTTGACCCTTGGTAGTGTATATCTGCCATTATGCAGATCCCTGATCTAAATGGATTTGAAAAACATTCAGAGAAGCCTTTGCGTTTGATAAATTAAGTAAACTGCATTATTCATATACGCAAAATGTGTACGATCATCAGCAATTTCTGTTGTCTGTGTAAATACTACTACACACTGCAAATTATTACGATTACGTATTACTTCCGCGGCTGAAATATTGTCGGCAGCTGTTACATAATTATGATTAAGTATTTGTTTAACAGATTAGCAAATGTTTCACATGTTAATGATGGATCTTACTTGAGGTTAATCAATTTCATATTCAGCTATGAACCGGTCCGTGGTGAGATCTTATATTTTTGGTTTTAGTATTAAATATGACACGGTAAATGGCTGTAATTTTGTTGTTTAATCGGTTAATGGTAGGATCGTTATAAAAGAAAGTTTTTCATACGGTAAAAGTGGCTGGATGGGCAAAAGCAGTATCCTTTGCCAAAGAGATTAGCTCTCCTGTCAAGAGACGTTTCTTCTGTATGCATAAAGATAACGAAACCGATCCACCGATCTAATACGATGCCAGAATGATTTGCAGGTACACTCTAGCCGAATAAAAGAAATTGGGTCACTAAAGTGTATGTATGATGAAATATTAGGATGTAATAAAAAAAATCAGCCACTGCTGGCAGTTTGTCTATTTCACTTAGATTCCATTCCTGGTTTTTTGCTCTTTGCGAGGAGACAAGACACGAAAAGCGGGGCAAAATTTTTTGCATTTGTATACGAATCAATAAACTTTAAAGAAGTTTTCAAATCATCATTATCAGTTTACTATGTCGATTAGCGAATATCCTGCACTATTATCTAATTTTAATCGAGTTTCGACTGCCTTAAATAGCAGAAGCAGGGTAATTACATTTTCTGCCGCCTAAAGGAAATTATTCCGATAACTGTTGCTAAACTAATTTTCAGGCATACACTATATCTATCAAAAGTTACGTCTAAGCTCTAGTAAATCAGCCTCGGAACTGTTTATGCTTGTAACCTTTCTAGAAATAAGTATATGTTTTAATACATTTACAACTTCGACTGGAAATTTTCAACTTTCATTTCGGGTACGTCAATGAAATGATCTTCCCATTCAACGTCAGATTAATATTGCTACTCTTGTTGGGAAGAAATCTACTATAATATGATTTGAAATCCATCCATGATTCCAGAGTTGATGATTTAAAAGTGACACGTGTAAATAAAAAAAATTTCGCAAGATTGCAGAATTTTCATAATTTATTGAATTCGTGAATTGACGCCTTCTGAACAAATATATAAACATTTCTGTAGATAGATATTTGATCCTGAAGGATTAACCACTTTACACAATATCGCACGTTTAGTTATTCACACGGCCGAAAAATAAATTACACAATTTCACTTAATCACTCCTCTTACTGCCACCCATTTACCATATGAAAAGTGCCTGATTCAGGCGAATATAAAAGTTCATGCACCGTGTCTTTGATTTTCACCACAGTTTTTACGAGAAGGCGAAATTCATATTTTCCTCGCGAACAATCGGATCAAACAATGAGACGCTATAAGATACTTAAAAGAAATAAAAGAAGACTAAAATTTCTTCGTCGCCCGACTCGAAATATACCACTTTCTTCCCAGTTGTTTGGAAGTGTCCCCAACTGGTGTTAATAAGTAGACTTATTTTTCGGTACGTTGGAGGAGCTTTGGCGTGAACAAGAACAATGGCTTTCTTCCAAGACGAATAAAAATCTCCAGACTTGTAAATCCTCTGAGGAATGAATAAACGAGCGAATGGAACAGAAATAAATACGGCTGAGGCGTTTGCAAGTCATCTGTAGCCCAGAGACAATGCTCCTTCAGAGTCTTTGAAAAATCTACCGGGAATTAAAAATGTCTCCAGCTAAGAATCAGAAATTAAGCGAGGAAATCCCCTGTGAATTGCTCATGGAGCGAAAAAAGACGGTGGCTCAGATAACCAGAATTAAATATTGTGTGTCCGGCTAGTTTGAGATCGTTGTGTCCGGATGGCGCAAGAGGGGCATCGAAGAACGTTTATGATTCATAGTATTAAATAAATACATACATGCATACGAGTTTATTTTCGGGTGAAATTGGGAATAAATACTCCCGCTTTTATTTAATTAATTAATAATAGAAAAAAGATAAAATGATGGCCAAATTCAGTTACAGTTAAAGTACTTCTACACAATAGAAATATTTGCACAAAGAAAGAAGGATCATGTTTAAAATAATGTAAAATACTGACTGTGGAAATGTATTCAACACTGTCTTCAAAATAAATAGCTCAGTATTCATTTAAATACACTGTTTATTGAGATAAAGACAGACTGACAATGGTAAAAATACCCATTCTGGATAATGAATCTGGGAACAAATTCTCTGATTGAAATGAAAGATATAAATTTCTTTTTATAAAATTAAATTCGCTGAGTTATTCAGAATACTCGTACTTTATGTCACAGCTGTGGGATTTTTCTTCGAAATGAATCGCTCGCCTAAATTGCAAACAATGAAACCAACGTACATTTTGAAAATTAATTTTGCAAGTTTTGTTTAGATAACAAGTGCAAATGTTTCGGTCGTCGAATTTATTTCTTTGGGCATAGTTTTCATTATTCGCTATTTAGAAAGATACGTTTGGAAATCAAGCAAGCGAGGAACTAACAATTAAATTTTCGATATTTTTTGAACATAGAAACAATGGGAGTTCGTTTTAATCGTAAATCACTCAAGGAAAATAAACAGAAAATAGCACACATTTTTAGATTGAACGCACGACCATAAAAATATAACCATCGTACCGTTATATCTCTCTCATAGCACTCAAATTCAACAGGAAATTTCAATTCTATCCTTCCTTCTTCTCGTCATAAGTAACATTTGTCCCTCTTTCCCAAATAACTTTACTGGTCATGCGAATCAGAGATATTCAACTACGACGAATAGGATATGATTGAAATTAAAGATGGTGAATTTTACGAAGACGTTCTGCGAAAACATTCAGGAAACACTGTCCAAGATCTACGGGAAATATCTTTTGTGGAACTTGGTTTTGTTATTTCTACCTTCATCCAGTGATAGGAAATGTGAAGAAACCGAGTGGAGACTGAGAGAAAATGAAATATTTATGACAATGAATAAATAATTTAATAATTAGCGAACTTTTCGGAGATAAGAGATGGATGCTAAATTTATGTGACGCTATACCACTCCATACAGAGCCGTCCCGAGACACGAACGAACCGGGCGGTCGCCAGGGGCGTCTACTAAAAAGTAGGGGTCGCTTGACGTTAATCAGAGGGAAAAAGAAGCTTTGTGCATGATGTTTTCACGGACCTATCGATGGTGTAGGGCACACAGCAATATTTGGAGGTTGTTTACTCTATTGACGGGTCCCGGGCGTAAAGTTTTGTTAATGATTGATATTCGATTAACTTAACGGCAATCAAGAAATCATAAAAATGTAGCGTATTCTATTTATTGAGAAAATTTGTTGAACTAATTTTGCAAGGAAAGGTTAATTACTAAGCACGGGAGAGCCGTAAGGCTGAATTTATAATAAAGTAATTAAATAAAGAAATAAAAGTAGTGAAAAATAGCGAGAATACTTTCGGGAAAGTGGGAGACCTGGGTTCGAGTCCCAGTAATGTCGCTATCTTTGACATCTATTATTCCTTGGAATTCATTGTGATTAAAAGTTAATTGATCGCAACCGATATCAATGACAAATCCTTAGAAGCACTTCTTTAATCAACCTATTTTCACGTTTTTATATTATTTTAGTTATAATAATTAGATGAAAAAATGACAGTTCTGTTAATTATTTTAAAATAACAATGAATACTACACGATTATCTCTTGAAAAAAGGAGTCTTTTAAAAAGTGTACATTTTAAAAGTTTAAGATGGAGGGGAGCCAGTATGACTATACACCTCGGACCGCCCCTGTATCCATGTATAATCTTTAAGTTTCTAAGATCTCTTTAAATCTCGTGTGCGCGATCCGCAGGAAACAAGAAAGTGGAAAATCACGGAGTATTTGGCCGTTTACATCCGGGAGAGGAGTGAGAGGGAAGGTGAGTAAGAAGAAGGTTGCGAGGACGCGGAGAGTGGGAGGAACGGTTTGAGGTTGGCATGAAAGCATTCCTCGGGAGACAAGAGCGTAGGTGCGGAGGAGAGAGTGGCCGAGAAAGTGGAAAAACGATTAAAATAGAAGGATGAGTGCATCACGCAAGTGACGGAGTTAACTCGCTCCGTGAAAACGTGTCGTAATCCGAAACGTCCTAATCCTAATCGTGGAAGTCGGCGAGCCTCGAGCGTGATTTCATCGTGATTTTTATCGCTCCCTGGTTTCTCAAAGACGATTTAACATCTCCATCTGGTGATTAAGAGGACTCGCGCGTAAACTGGGATGTTTTCAGAGGAAGTGTTACGTCACTGCTAGCTCCGGTGGTATACGGATTTGACAGCTGTTCTTAATTCACGTCTTACTAAAGGCATAGAAATTGGAAGTTATTAGGACATGAGATATTCGATCAAGCTGTATAGAGAAATATAGAAAGTTGTTTCTAGAGGATATAAGAATGATTTGTAGTTATTAGTAATACATTTAAATGAATCTTACTTGGGAATTCAAGAACAGGAATTAAATGTATGTACAAGAATAAAAAACTTGAACAATGACTGTTTTCAATTAGATGCGATAGAATTGCGATTGAGCTGCGATGAGGTTTTCCCGATGCGCATTGCACCTGATAAGTATATCACTTTGTCGTATGCAATTTTCTCTTCGCAGCCTAACAAATTTTTTTCTGAGTTTATCGATTTTTAAAAGCTACCTCTTTACCACTTGCGGTAGTTATCATGTTCCAACCCTAGCGTCCCAAGCTCTCGTCCCGGCTAGTCGGATGTATTTGGTTAGGGAATGGTTATACTATTATTAATTTATTAATATTTCTATAATTAATATAAGCAAAAGAAGCGGCCCAGGGCTTGAGAATGCTGAAGAAAAATTATTTAAAGCTCTTCGCTGCAAGAATTATTCTGAAATGTAACTGCATGGCATTCTGGTTGACTCGACGAGAATCGAGAATAAGAAAAAGGGTTAGAGGCAACTTTGCACGTAAAAGCGGGCACCTAAGAAAACCAAGTAGAAACGGACATGAATTAAGTCTGAATGGAACGGAACTCGAGCCCGGGTTTCCACATTTTGGGTTCTATCCTTAGTGCTGTCTGGGCAGAGTAAACAGACATGCTTATGCTAGCTACCGACAAGAACATATACCGTGGCATGTCTGTATGCTCTGACTAGATGGAGCAACGAACCAGAAATTGGTATATCCGAGTTCGATTCCCAGTGCCGTTAAACATTTCATTTCCTTTTCCCTTCGAAATCGAGTTAAGTTTGGAATTTTCTGTAAATATCCTGTGCATGTTTCAACCGCCGCTTTTTCAAGATATAATCTACAAAGGTATCGCAGCTCGAAGCAAAGTTTACCCAATTCGTATTTAGGCCTCAACGATGAAAATCTCCATCGACAATAACAAAAGAAAATAAAGGGTTACAATGCAGTAGAATAAAAATGTACTCTCGGTGTTTAAATATAAACAACTATGCTTTAAGTGAATTAAGAATAGTAAATTTGAACTAAATCTAAACTAATAAACTAACTAAATAAAGAGAATCAGATATGCCCTTTCACAAAAATGTAGACATCAAAAGGAGTTTATCATCAGTTGAAATCGAGATAAACGTATTTATTTCACATTTATATTACATAGTATCGAATGCTCCAGAAAAGAAATTCTGAATATGCTCTCTCTCCCAAAATAAATATTTAGCCACATACGAACATTGAGACTATCTCAGCCATTAAAAAATTTGATCATAATTGAACAGCAATAATAATTGATGAATCCGTTTTCAGGCAACAGTAACTGGAATAAGTTACCTTCTTGTGACTCTATTACGCCACAAAATTTAAATATCAGTAGAGTGCAAATACGTTTAATTAATCCGACAAGAACAAAGAGAGGAAATGTAAATCGCTTTTTGGAGGATAAACTCCCATCTCGAAATCGCTGGATTTCAGGTGAAATGTGCCATCAGATATTTCACCACCCTCCGAAATAACACTAGTAATTAAGTGCAGGTGGTAGTACTTCTGTTTACACCTAATGTGACCACCGTTTACGCGATATCGCAAAGAAAATCGCTCACGAGAAGCTATTACGACGAAAAGAAAGGAAACGATGCGAATCGCAGGGTTTGACCCAAATTTGCGTTCATTACTGTTTATTTCGGTCGAAGGCTGTACCTGGATTCCTTATCGCCATCGCTCCATCAGACTTTTATCGTGTTACTACATCCTGAAGTAATCACTCCTCAATCCGTAATAGAAATAGACAAAACTTAAGAGAAAAATAAATTCTGGTAAATAATTAAAGGGAATGTGTTTGAAATTAATTAAAATTAAAATTTCAAAGTATAAATAAATTTTACGCAAAACCGTAGGAGCACACTCTGAATTTAATAAAAGAATCAATTCAAATATCTATTCTTCTCTAACTTCATCATGGCAAAGCCTCGCACACATTCTGTAGTTCGAAAAAGTAAACGCCACACATTTTGTAAAAACAGGAACTTGCTGCTAAACTAACATCGCTTATCAGTGGCTAGCAAAATACCATATGTTGTTGCGTCAATCCTCAAACGTTTACATATATTCGCATTCGCAGTTTTATATTTTACACACATTTTGATATATAGAAAAATATTTTTGATGCATATGACAAGGATAGAGAAAAGTCGAACTTATACAGACGATAAAATGTATTGATAAATCATACGTTTTTTACAAGTTTGACTTTTATTCATCCCTGACGGAGAATTACCACGAAGTTACGACCAAAGATTCTATGACACATACATCATTATACGTTAAATATTATAATATTTTTCCTACATGTAAGATAATATAATTATAATGTAATGTTAATGTAATGGTTTCTCTCTCAGTAATCTTCTATAAAAAACCTAAAGTAAAGATGAAAATGGAAGGAATAAAAAGTCTGAAATATATCGACTTGACTGGGACTCGATCCAGGGTCACCCACTTACCAGTCAGGCAATCTAACCACTGAACTACCATGCCGCTCCCTGTAATTGTTAGAATACCTGCCCGGAAAGTGGGAGACCAGGGTTCGAGTCCCAGTCCTGTCCCTATTTTTTATGCTTGTTATTCCTTTGCGATCAGCCGCACGACTTCATCGTGCATAGTAGTCCAGCTTTCCCTGATAAGAATGGAATTAAAACAATACTACGCAAGTAAAAGTTTCGATAAAAATTTATTCCTTGATTTTTTTCTGGAGTGACTTACTATTTACTAATAGAATCATCGGTGGCCTATACTACTCTTTATTAAATTTTCGATATCGAAATTCTTTTAAGAAGCATGAGGGATACGATAGGAGACCTCCGGTAGATACGAATCTTTTCGGATAAAATTTTCGTTGGTGCCGAGAAAACTTAATTGGATTAATTCATGATTCAGCTTTAATAAAGCCAGGTAAGGAAACGGGAATAATGACAGAAGCTGAGAAGGCTAGCTGAAAAGTCAATAGAAAAAATTAGAACGCATATTCGTAAATTAGTTGTCGTAATATTTGCTACAATAAACCGACGAATGTGATAGAAAACCTTTAATTCGACTCATGTCCGTATTCCCGATTCCCCTTCTCCTTATCTCACTCCCAGCTAATTCTTTTCCTATTCCACTTTCCTCTCCCCCCCCACACAAACCATTATCACCTTTTTTATATTGATAGCATATAATAGCTCCTGTTTTTCTTCCGGTTGCCTGAAGATGAGGTAGAATAGTAGTCGTGTTTTTCCAATATAATTTCTGTGAACTTTTTCTAAAATTTTGTTTTAATTGCTCCATACATGAACAAGTTCCATAAAATATCGCTGGAACCAATTAAGTAGTTATACTAGTAATATTATTAAAAATAATTCGATAAATAAGGTAATTTCGCACATATGGGCCGCCACCTGGAATCGAACCGGGACCTCTTCCTCCAAAGGCGAACGTGCCCCCCACCTGGCTACGTGAAAGCCCAGAATGCACATTTGAATGAATATCGATACGCTGAATCTTGAGCAATTTCAATCTTAGCACACGTTTTTAGTTTTAGCACTCGATTCTGATTCAACAGATTACCCGCTATTGTTATCTTCGTTCGTGATGCTTGTAACACCATCGATGAAAACTCGAGCACGACCTCGGGGCACGAAATGACACTCGGTGGCGTACGAATGCAGCGGGAAAAAACCGCTCCTTCCTCGGATCCGTGGACAAGAACAAACAAATGAACAACACGGCGCGAACGAGACTTTTCTTATTCCGCACAAAACCCCGTTTTTATGCCAGGGTTCAGGCGGCTATTAAAGAAGGAGAATCTTAATATAAAGGGAGCATCATCTCCGGGCGAGAAACCGCCCATCTCATCTCTTTTGTTTTCTCGCTCTTCTTTTCTTCCGTTATATTTACGCTCCGAAGCCTTCTTAAAAGATAAAAACTGGGAGCGGAAAACGGAAGTGGAGACCAGAGTAAATAAAAGGGGAGGAAATAACAAAAAACGGAGGAATGGTGATAAAGATACCCGTGATCTAAAATTAAGAACGTCGCGAAAGGAAGGCACGTCTTATCTCGGTGACAAAAGCCTAACGCTTTGATGAGTTCTCTCCAATCTCCTGCTTCTTCGTTCGAACTCCCACTCGCTCTATTCCGAAGACGTTATCACGAGAAGGAGGCGAAAAGAAAAGAAATGAGGGAATGAGAAAGAGAAGGGACTGCGGAGAAAGAGTTACCATCTCCGGGGACACTCCCGATCCTCTGATCTCGAGATATTTTTAGGAAATTAACTTGGAAATAGAAGTGTAATGATTAATAAATACAATGCGCTTCATTTCCCATCGAGATATCTGCAGCAAAAGAATATTATATTCTGGAAATAGCGAGCAAAATATTCTAGAATAGCGATGTCAGATATATAGAACCGTTTCCTGTATGAGGGGCATGTGTAGCAAGGCATCAAGTTAACCCAAAAGAGATTGAGAATTACACTATACATTCCTTTAAAAGAAACGAGATTTACACGTGATGAGGCAAAGGGAAAGCTTCTGAAAAAAGAGACGAAGGGCAAATGAAGGTGAATAACAAAGAGACAGATAAAGGGTTTAACCGTAAGGAAGAAATTCTCAATCTCATCAAAGGGAGTGAATTCGGGATTATTTAGAGGAAATAATCTGAAGCGTAGAAAAAACAGTCGCAGAAAACTTAATCACTTCCTCTTTTGTTTTGGTGTTTATAATTTCGGGAAAATTCCCGTATTTACTAAAAAAGCCTAACTCCAAATCCAAGAATCACTCCAACAAAACATATACCTAGGTAGAAGAAAATGTTTAACAGTACTCATTTGCCGAAAGAACAGCATCTAAAGAAAAGGAGGGAAGTAAAAGAATCATTTTGTAAATTTAAGGAGAGATGCAAATGGAAATTAAATACGAGCAATCGGAATTCGTTTACTACCCTCGTAAGATTTCGCGGGATGTATTGTGACTATGGTGAGCTATTCGTTTTAGCTTTTGTATTCTAGCAATTTGTATTAACTTTAGTTTTGTTTGGGTATTTTGACATGAGGGCAGTCGATGCTACATATCCGTTTGAAGGGTGTTGACAATACCATCGCCATGATTGCATGCATATCGTTAAAAAATTCTGTTTTCGCCTTTCAATGCTTGAAAAATGTTGCTACGCTTGCATACATTCTCCGTTAGGATCATGAAAACCATAATGGAGAAAAAAATTAGAAAACATACATAAAAATCGATCCCTTTCGTCCTAGTGGTACTCGACAATAAGAAGTAATACGAAAATTTTCTTATACAGAATTTGAGTTTAATCTTCTAATCCAGGCTCTCTCCAAGTACGTAGGTTTCACACAATTTCTATAATGGTGAAATTCGAGCAACATGTCCAGCGTATTCCGCAGCTAACACATCGAAAGAGTTTCGGCGCTATAGTATGTTGTTTGGGCAATCGCCCTTCCTGTTTGGAAAACTCGACAGCGGCATTTCTTCGAACTAAATACGGAAAGTGCAAAAGACGGCTAGTTAAAATTGTATCCGACGCTCTTAATTTACCTAACCTCTGAAAGCATTACGTTGTGAATAACTTATAACAACAGCAATTGAATACAACTAACCCAAAAATAGTAAAATCATTAAATAAAATTGCAAGTAAACGCTGCCAAAGAAATAAAACGTGACATAAATATATTAGAAGGACAGAAAGAAAGAACAGAGTGGAGGCATAACGAAATGCTGTATATGCTCTTATTAATGCCGGCATTTTACGATCTCTCAATTAGGCGTATCTATTCGAAGATAGACTCGACTGAGATAGGCAATGGAACTGTCTTCTCCACTCAAATAGGTTTGTTACCTAATTATGCCGACTCTCCGTGGAATTGAATGCAGGTGCGGAATTACACGGCTCAGATTCTAATTACTTCCTACCTTTTGTGTTCTTCTGAGAATTGCCAACTCTTCTCCTAAAGAATAAAGCAATTCGGAGACCGCGACAGAACAGATTCAAAGTTAATTTATCAAGATAATTTTCAACGGAAAACGGTGACAAATATTTCAAGACGTTATACTGCCCCAGCTCTCCGGTATAAATAATTTTCATATTTGTTACCAACCCTTTGTTTTGTGCTAAAATTAGCGATGATTGAAGTTACACGTCGCTGATATTCGGTGAAAATAAAGACAAAAGGAGAACGGAAGCGAGAAAAAATGAGTCCACGTGAGTTCCATTCCGAAAAAGAATAAAGAAATTCAATTAGGATGATCGACATTCTACTTCTGTAGGACCTTTTTATTTTGTCCACAGTTTCGTGCCATAAAAATAATACTGAGTTCAATTAAAAAAGGAGACGAGATGAGTTCTTAAATTTCATAATACTACACAGGTAATACAATTATTCGTCAATGATGGATATCACCTGTATAGGTGATCATTTATTTTTTAAAGTGTCCGTAGATGCACCCAGAAAAGGAGATAAGAAGACGGTTAATGCAGAAAAATTATCGCTAAAAGTTATTAAAAAATAAAATAGCTTAGATTTACTTTTATAAATAGAGTACTATTTCAGAAACTACATAAGTTAAATTTATTGTATAAATATCATATCTTTTATCAATTGAAAGTAATAGTATTCTAATTTAAAATTAGTAGAACATGTAAGGTTAAAAGTACGTAGAGGAGGTTATACGTAATATAACATACTCGAGGTGTCGCTGGAACAGAAAAAAGATCGCTAAAGCAGGAAAATGTCGCTGGATTTAGCGAGAAAATCTCTTAACTGGCGACTATGGATACCTAGCGATACCTTGGCATAGAACAGGTTTCGGCGGTGAGACAAAAATGGCATGATATACTTTAAAAACCTAGGGTTAATTTTATTTTGCGACATACTGATCGTTATAGTTAGATAAAAAACGCCAATAATTTGTTTAGGGAAGAATTAATTAAATATGCGTCACCAACCTTGAATTTCCAAATATACTACTATGTGAACGGTAACAAGGTAACCATTATGAACTATCGCGTACGTAAGAAACCGCGGTGAGAGAGAAATTGCTGAAATAATTAAAAACGTGGATTGCTCATATTTCACTATAATATATACCTGTCAAAACTTTTAACGCTTCGTTTTTCGTGAATGTATGAGGCAAATTTCAGGGTATGATAAGATTTTCGGGGCACTCGCGTTCATCAGAATAAAGGCAGGCTCATAAGCCCAAAAAATTCATGGGTTACTTAGCCGTGCGTGGTTCATGGCAGATATTTTCTGCGGTGCGAAAAAAATATTATTGAGTGCGGACATGTTCGCAGAGCACGAACAGGGAAATTTTGACAAACGACAAGCACGCGATTTTGGGGGGTTTTCGGATTTTTGAGAGACGTCAAACTGACTTACACGCGACGCAGTTTCACCGTGGACACCTTTTATCAGTTGAATGCAAAAACCACTCCCAGTCATAGACACAATAATCCGAAGTTGGTCAAGTATCTACTATAATAACAAAGTCGAGAATCCATTTATAAATATATTCATCCGTGTCAGAAACGCCCCTTAAGAAATGCATCGCAGCAATTTAAAAATCAATTTCACGTATAAACGTAATATTCACTTTGTTTACCAACGTATTTACGTGAACGTTATCAGATGTAACGTATTTGTAATTTAGTCGACATTTTCGCAGTTTACAAATTAATAAGCTAAACATGAATATATATCCCATTTCCTATCTTTTTGTAACCGTCTCGATTTCGTAGGATCATCATTTCTAATTTAATTTGCAAAAGAAAATAAGGCTGCAATCGATCAACATTAACTTCGCATGTATTTATTATGGAAGGGTTTTGAGTCATCTGGAACTGACCAAACGATGCTTTTGTAAAAAAATTTCGATATATAGTAGCCCAATGGCACTCCAACGAACACCTTAATTTCACATTTATATCTCATCGGAAAATACGAGTAATTAAATGCGAGGTGTTAATACACCCCCTGCCATACGCCACTGGCGGCTTGCAGGGTAGAAATCTAAATCTAAAAACCTTAATCAATGTATTTCATTTGGAGAGACACGGATAAATTTATACATAAAAATATATACAACGTCTTTAATTATAGTAGACGATAAATACGCAATAATACAACATTTGGGCAAATATACATAAATGTTGCAAACACAAAAATATTGGTAGATCTTCATTAATTAAATAGAGTTATGCATAGACTTAACTTGCGTTACTAAGTATAGTATAGTAGTAGTAGTAGTATAAGTATCACAATAATATGAAGTATTATTTTACATATATTATCGTACAAAAGTATTTCTATATTCAAGCAAGGTTTTTTTATGGTTCCTGGAACTAGTAGTGAAATAAGCATGTAGGAGAAAATGTAAGTGGTTCCTGAACTACCAAAGATTTTATGAACATGATAGACACAAATTAATTCACTTCTTAAGGGTATGATCAACTATTGGCGTCTATTAAATTTAACGTAGCACTGAAGGTACAGAAACAGAGTAATATAAAATGAAAAATTTTTGAAAGGGTCAAGGGGAGTTGTGGGAGTGAAATGTTTGAAAAGGAAAAATAACTTAGCTAGTTTTGTTAACACTTATGTTGTAATTGAAACGACAGTACTACACATACACAAAGGATTAGCTTTTATTAAGAATAATGAATGATCTCACTTCCAAAAGTTTGCTCAAAATTGACTCTAAAAGCAAGAGTACTTGATTGCGTGATGATAAAATATCTTTCTTTCCGAAGTAACCGCGAAATAAACTCACTCTTTTGGAACGCTACGATCACGATGGGGTATTACCAAGTTTCAAACATGTGGTTTAATTTTCCAAATGGACCTCGATAAGAATCCGGGTTATTTACGAGGTTAATAAAAGACTTCAGTTGGTTTCTCCGCAATTGGATTAATTACAAATAATATTTTCCTGCTACAGCCTTCCTGCTTTTCTGTGGTAATTTTGGCATTTTTAGAAAGATACAACTTGTGGAGAATACCACATAATTTGTGGAGAGTTTGGCTGGTAAGTAAGTTTGCGTGTCTCCTTTCTGTCGCGGGGCAATGTAAAAATCGAGGAATTTTGCATTCTGAACAGTTTTCTCAAGAGCTTCCACAGGTATGGTACTGAAAGTGTCATTCAAAGGGGTGATAATAATAAATCTAGAAACAACGATAAGATATTTATAAGAAAGAGATAAACGGATGTTATAATGCAATGAACATCGACCAGAAAGCAGATAATTTCCAACACCGTAAAACTGCAGCCGGGTTAGGAATATTCAAATTTTTTTCACACTGTCCTATGCCTTATGGGATTTATACCACAAATAAAACGTTCTGGTTAATTTAGAATCTGTAAAATATAACACCTACATCTACATCTACGTAAGTACCCTGCAAGCCGCCTTTCGTGTGGCAGGGGATGCAAGCACCATGACTCTACTTCACTAATCGATTGCTTTCGCGTATCGTTCGCGAAAAAAACGAATTTTTGAACGACTTGTTCTAGCATCTATTTCTCTGATTTTCCTCGCAGTATCAGAACGGCCTTTATAACATGGGGGACGCATTATGTCTGCTACATCATCTGTGAACGTGCTTTCTCTAAATTAATTGAGTAGATTTATCCTTTGTTTAAGCCTTCTATCTTCTAAAGATTCCCATCCCGCGTCCTGAAGCATTTGCGTAACACTCACTGACTTTTCGTAACAATTCTTTACAAAACGTATCGCTTTTCGCTGTACTTTTTCTAATTCCCGAATATAACATTTTTCTGCAGGGTCCCATACACTACACGCATATTCCAGGTGAGACCTGACCAACGCAACGTCACATTGCTCACGGACTTTTTCTTTGCTTCTACCGAGAATTCTCTTCACGAATCCGAGTTTCTTAAGTGCTTGACCACATATATTACGGATGTGGGTACCCCAGGATAAGTTATTGGTGAGGGTTACTCCAGGGTATTTCACCGTTTCTAATGTTGATAAAGTTTTCCCTCGGAGCCTGTACGAATAATCATTGACATTATTTATCCTTTGGAAGAAGTTGATACCTGAAAATTTATCTATATTAAGCTCTAATTGACAATCATCGCATCAATAAAATTAATGAATAGGAATCATTCATTAATGCTTACATTGGTCAGGTTATTGATATATCTCAGCCAAGGGTTCAACCGATTTTACAGAATTAAATTCAAAAATTTATAAAATTGCCACTTATATATATGTTCCTGTTTTAGCTGCTGAGAGTTGTGCTGTAGTTCATATTATAAAAGAAAATAAACCCAAGTTGAAGATCGAAAAATATACTTCACTGAGTTAGACTGCTAGGTAATCAAATAATTATTCTGAAATATTATGATTTTATCGCCTGATACAAGTTCCTTTCCAAGAAAACAATTTTGCTGCGCTTGTCTTGTCATTCAAATGTTGTAAGACAACATTGGTTTAAGAAACTTTCTAAAAGATGCGAAAGGTTATCGCCATTTAAGATTCGGAACCCGGTGTTCATCATCATCGTGTACCTTTTGTCTTGAGAAAGACCTTCTCCACGGTTCCTCGTTTTTCCTACTGGAAAGCGATCCATTATTCAACGCGCTGCGAACTCTCGCTTCCTTTTGATCCACTTTTTTTGGGGGGAAAAAGGTGATTGCTTAACTGACGTTCACTTTGCGTCCATTAGATGAGCGCTTGTTATTTGCCTGCATCTCAAATTGGATCAAGTAAACAGCGGCTTGCAAAAGTTGTGCAATGTGTTGATAGAACTACAAACAGAAGACCGTTCGATGGAAACGAACGAATTCGGGTGCAAGGAGATGGCAACAACCATCATCCAGGAGTGGAATAAACGNCATCATCAAAATATTGGTTTTTGTGTGGTATTTTGCAATGTTTTTTTTATTAAATAGCTTCTCGTTTCTAATACCACCAAGTTACTCGACAGTCAGTTGATTTTAAATGTATTCCCCACTTTATTAAGTTAAAAGCAGTAGAAGCTTGCTTTAATTTCTTTGAATCACATAAGTTCTCGTATGCATTTGGTCACGCAGTACTTTAAGGGTCAATAAACTTCTCTTTTCTATCTATTGTAGTCAGGAAACGGGCGATCACACAGAAATTTGATCGGGTCGCTTGTGTTTGAAGAATACCGCCGCAAATATAACTGTCCGGGGAGCGAATCCGAGGAGCGGTTCAGAGGGAATGAAATCTACCTCTGAGTACACTGCGTACGTGACCCTCCGTTGTTCCAATTGTGCGAATCTTGGACCAGAGATAATAGTGCGCGTGGAAGTCCTCAAGTGATTGCGGGGGGATAATTGGGCTGCTCGGGTCATGTCTGCGGTAGAAAAATGATAACTTAAATTTATTGTAAAAAAATATTTCGGTAGCACGATACCAGCTTTTTATCTTCGAAGGCGCGGGTTTATTGTGGGTACAGGTATTGTTTTCAGCTAAGTGTTTCACTATGCGTTAAAGAATTCTACGGGTTGTTCTCTAAATTTTCTTCGCTATTCTGAACGTCGATAAATAATGGTGAGAAGGTAAAGTTATAATATAGCCTGGTTAATACCTAAGGGAATTTGCAGTTTTTCTTTCAAAATAATCTATAAATAATGTCGTTCCACAAAGTTAGGCATAACGCAATAAATTCAATATTTTAAACATATAGAGTATGTAGAGTAATGCTCCATTAGAGTGAACTTTCACTAAACCACACTATATAATACAAACACGACCAGGGTTTCGTAGTGCTACATCTTCAGGTGACAAAAAGGAGACATGACAAATAATACATACCAATGGTTAAGGAGCCAAATTTAAAATCAGCCAATGGGAGGAGGGGTGGGGGAAGGGTGTCAGGGAAAGTAGCAAGCTAGGTGAGAGGAACAGAAGGGTGGTTGGGGGAGGAAGCATGTGGCGTGGGTTAAGGATTAATGTTAGCAGGGTAAAAGAGGTAAGAAATATCCACAAGTTCTGAGAATGCTCAAAAATACAAAAGTCCAAGGCGGCAAATTATACACAAAGGATGCACAGTCTGGTAATATTAATAATTGCCACGAGGTTCACGTAACTCTGAATCGTTTATGTTGTGTAATGTTTTGACATAAGTGACATTATATGTTTAAATACCTTGAATTCGAAACTATTCTCCGAGAGATTTACGAAAACCTACTTCTGATCCTAGTATCTACACTATCCCGTGTGTATACGTACTACCCAATATAAAAGCTACATAGGGATTTCTAAATTTCTTATTATAAAAACTTCAAATATGATATAAATGCACACGAGTGAAGGCAATGTTCTATACCAATGTGGAGATAACAGTATTATATTATTGGAGAGAAAGAGAAATAGAAATTCTTAAATTAAAGGTATAGAAGATGAAAAGTCAAATTTAAAGCGTCATGCTGTAAGTTGAAGAAATACTCGTATATAAGTAGAAGTAGGAGCCGAGTAATGAAAAGGAGTACAGAAGGTAGCGGAATGAAAGGAAAAGCGGAAAGGGAAAACAGTGCACATCCATCAAAACCCTTTAAGCCTCCCTTTCCTCATCGCTTTCCTCTCTTCCCTCCCATCGAGTTATTAATAGCTCCATGGGATGATGCAGATTCGGCACGTGATCGAGCAGATGCCAGTGGTTGTTGTTCCCCCTATTCTTCCTCTCTCCGCCCTATTCGATTCCTCCCCCACAAAACACGCGACCACCTGTCTCTTTCCCCTATCTTTCACGAAGAAAAGATCCCAAAGACGTGCTTCTGAGCTGTTCAAAAGCGGATATGGGGCGATGCATGCCAAGAATGACGTCTTTTGGATTCGCTTCTGGTAGTCATCAAATTCTTAAATTAAAATCTAATTAGAGCAATTCAAGGCTATAAGTTTAATAGAAATTGAGTCAATAACAAATTAATCTTATTGTATATATGAAATGTTTTTCTGAAAGACATACTACCTCATTCTTCATCTTGCTTAGTTAGATACTTTCTTCTCAAGGGCATTTGGGAGAACATGGAGGAAGGGAAGAGGTTCAAACTAATCTCTGGGCTGAATGTTTTACCGAGAGAGACGCATTTTATCTTTTAATTCGTTGTATATTCCTCGATGCTATAGTGGCATACCTTTATTTTTTTTAAGTGTTTTAAATTTGGTAGAAATAAAACCATCTTCCCAAGGAGAAACGGACATGAAAAAAGTCTGACGGAACCGGGACTTTTTTTTTCAGACTTTTTTCATGTCCGTTTCTCCTTGGGAATTTTCCGAGATGCACGACTTATCGTGCCAAGTCATCTAACCCATTTCCTTGTTTGTTATCCTTAAGGGGGGGTTCTCCTAACACCACTTTGTATGGTCGGTGCCTCGNGGCATGATACGTTCTCGTTGCAAACGACGCATTCGCCTTCAAAAGGCAGCAATATAGGAAAGGGAAGAACGGTAGTGATAAAAGGTGATATAGTGTGATCATCGAAAATTCCGCAGCAGAAAACATCAACAAAGTGGAGGGGCGCGAAAATCCTGTGGAAGGCGTAAGAAAGGAAACGGAGAACTAGTAATTTAGAGGGTTATAAAAATGGACAAACATGTGAAAATCAGAAATAGCCATAAAGAATTACATTTCAGAAATAGTGAACAAGAAAGACATTTGAGAAAATTTTTTCGTAGTTTAGAATGTAGAAGCGTGCGCAAAATAGACTGAAAATTGCATTTACTTCGACAAATGCATAGATCATAGTAAAGAGTAATAGATGGTTTGTACCTTAAAAATTATACGTTGCTTGTCTACAAAAGCCTCTCCCCAAAAAGCAACAAATACAATGTATTCATCATGCTCAGTGGGGATATTCCAACTTAATATTTGCTCACAATAACACTTCATCCGGTACAGATACAATGCATGCACTCGGAAAAATAAAAAAGAGTAACTTTTCTCAGGAAACTAGATCTTATTTAATATAGAAAACAATGCAAAATACCAAAAATCAAAATATTGGTTTTTGTGTGGTATTTTGCAATGTTTTTTTTATTAAATAGCTTCTCGTTTCTAATACCACCAAGTTACTCGACAGTCAGTTGATTTTAAATGTATTCCCCACTTTATTAAGTTAAAAGCAGTAGAAGCTTGCTTTAATTTCTTTGAATCACATAAGTTCTCGTATGCATTTGGTCACGCAGTACTTTAAGGGTCAATAAACTTCTCTTTTCTATCTATTGTAGTCAGGAAACGGGCGATCACACAGAAATTTGATCGGGTCGCTTGTGTTTGAAGAATACCGCCGCAAATATAACTGTCCGGGGAGCGAATCCGAGGAGCGGTTCAGAGGGAATGGAATCTACCTCTGAGTACACTGCGTACGTGACCCTCCGTTGTTCCAATTGTGCGAATCTTGGACCAGAGATAATAGTGCGCGTGCAAGTCCTCAAGTGATTGCGGGGGGATAATTGGGCTGCGCGGGTCATGTCTGCGGTAGAGAAATGATAACGCGGGTGATTGTGGTGGGAAACATGAAAATACTGAGGTTATTGCATCGGGTCAGCTTAGTAATTTTTCAACCGGAAGTATGTACCGGAGTACAAAGATATTCAAAGTATGCGTTAGGAGTTCCAGCTCATTGATACAATGTAAACAAGTTAAAAAATACGTACTAACGTAAATATAATAGTAAAGTTTTAGAATTGTGTATTTTGTTTGTATTTTCTTTCTGCAAAGAAATGACGAACTGACAACCTTATTTGAGGGCCGAAAAATATAATTCGCCGACAAAGTTTACCGCCGACCGGAACTAACGTGTTAGTTTCATCAACAAGTTTTCGATGACAAAAAGACATTTTCTATAGTGTAGTTAGCTACACAAAATTGTTGAAATGTAAGAAATTGTGCAACTTTGAATGAATGGTGACGTGAAAAAGGGCCGAAAGGAAAAAGAGAGCGATAAATTTGGGAACCCAAGAAATATAACGTGATGTAAATTTTCAAGCAATATTTCAAACTTCAGATTTTCTTCTGGAATTAGTATTTACCAACTGATTATCACTTATCTTATTTTCTAAGTAAAGAATATATACAAATCTTAAATTGGAAAACGGATTAATGATAATTTCTTAAATAGAAACAGGAAGACCGCAATCACATTCATTATAAGTAGAATTCGTACAAGCTGTTTCGTACTATTGTATAGTATTGTACTATTGTGAACCATTCACTAACCAGATAAATCCGACTAGCCGGGATAAGAACCTGGGGCTTGGGGGTTGGAGTGCTAGGATGACGATCACCGCGAGCGGTAAAGAGGCAGCATTTAAAAATCGAAGAACAGAAAAAAACTCTTAGGCAGCGAAGAGAAAATTACATACGACAAAGTGATATACTTATCAGGTGCAATGCGCATCGGGAAAACCTCATCGCAGCTTAATCGCAATTCTAACGCATCTAATTGAAAACAGTCATGGTTCAAGGTTTTATTCTTGTACATACATTTCATTACTTTTCTTGAATTCTCAGGCAAGATTCATTTAAATTTAAACGTCCATCCTACTCCATCTACTATTCGTATTCCTTATTTCATGAACAGCTTATTCTTTAAGTAATAATAGGCTATTGACATTAATTAATATAATATTAAGGCTAGCAATACAATTAAGACAACTGTGGAACTCAAAAAAAAACTGTGGAACTCAAAAAAAACGTCTCCCAATTACCAATAAACATCCTTTTCTTCTTTTCTTTAAGTGAATTTCATTATCTTTAAATCCTAATTTCGATTTGAGCATTGCTATAGTTCATGATAACTGTTCTCAAATATGTAATTGGTTGTAAACTATCACGCAATAAGTCTTTAAAGGCACAACATAAAAGCAAGCAATGCACTTTCTCATAAAAGATATATGCACCGAGGTTATCTCTGAGGAGCTTTCATGTGCAACTTCTAAAGGAAAAGATGCTAAATTTTATTTGCTTGCGAAATACATTTCACGAAATTGTAGTATGTAGTAGTATTGATAAAGGTGCATCGACATCTAAGGTCATTTCGTACGTAGATCCCCACCGAAAATCGAACCCGGGACCGCTTTCGTCGAAGTCGAACGCGTTGCCCACTTGGCTATCCGGGAGCCCTTTCACGAAATTTCGGTCAGGTTTTCGGAAATAAGTTATCGCAATCTTAATTAGCGTGAGAGCACTTAGTATCACTTATTTCTCAGTCTCATAAATACTACCTTGCAAGCTTTTAAAAACTAAACATGTGATTGGAAAGTTACATTACAATAAGCTTTAGCAGATCCAACAATCCTTTAACTCAAAGCGAAAATAATAAAAATAATTGGTATTTAATAAAAATTTTTTCTATTCTGAGTATCTGATTAAAATGGCAACAATTCCTCGCGTAAATCATTTATTAAATTGAATTGCAGATAAAGTCCTCTTGGGTTATCCATCAGGTTAAATAAGTTAATAATAACCTTATCTAACGTGGTGGAGAATCAGAGAGGCTTCATCTGCAGCACACGCCAGGAAAGCCTGAAATCTCTCTTGAATGATAATTTCTTGATTTTTATGTCAATCACCAATTTTTTGCAACAAGAATATCGTACTAAGTTCCGGACACTGTTGCGCTTGATATATTTGGCTAATTTGAAGCCAAACACGCACAACCAAACGGGTGTCTACAATCTTTGGCATCAAAACTCTCGGCGACCTCGGCGCAATTTTAGGATGTCCTCCTTTAATTTGAGAGTTTTTATCGGTTACCATGTCGAAAGCTGGAATTCATGACATTTGTTTGGTAATGCCAAAGAAGATGGAATGTTAACTTTCGGAATAGCATAAAAACATGTTGAATCAATCCATTCCCTAATTTCGCGTGAAAGTAGCCTTGAGATTAAATTTTATTCGAACCGGTTTTTCGGTGAGTGCTCATCAGAAGATGTCTGTTGTCGGCATTTAGACAATATTATTTGAATGTATAAATAAGTATGAAAAGCTGAAGGTTGTTACGAGATAAATTTTAATGCATTAAAGAGATTTTATTCGAATAATTTCCATTGAGATATAATATTAATTTTATATATTTTGGATTTTTTTAAAGACTCATATATTCATCTAACACTATCCTTATGCATTGGAAACATTTCCAATGCAGCAGCAAATAAAAATATTTTTTTTTAAAGTTTACGACGTAAATTTTATTACTAATCGGTATGACATGTTTGTGATAACTTATTGCTTGATAAACTGAATACTGAAAAAATGAATGTTGAATATTATGAGAGTATGCGAAGAACTTCCGAATACAGTTATAGCTTGTATTATTTTCAAACGCTGCAAATGCGAGTTAAGAAAGGTGAAATGATTGCGTACATTTACAGAATAGAGGAAAGGAAAGGTTTCGTTTGTATGAAGAGACGTTTCTCTCTATTTTAGATTTAGTAGGCGCATATGTAGATTAACATTTATTTCTAGATCGACGATATGGAATACCACCAAGTATCGCTAGACAGGAGTAACTGAAAGTCGCTTTTCCTAGAATGCTGACTCTGTACAGATCCAGGTATACATTTCTATCCTAAGGGGTAAAAAGCAAAGGCGGTGGAATCAATAGGAAAACGGTATTGAAAGAGACCAAAAAAATTTATTGAAAGCAATTAATATTAGTGGTTATAAGGTGACTTTCTGGCTATAAACCCTTTTCACTGAACATATGTTTTCGAAACATGCTGATTTGAAAACTAGAGAGTTAACTAAAAGATTTATTCATACAGGTATAAGAAATATATTAATTAAATCACTGCTCTATCATAGAAAATCACCAAATGAAGACTCACAAAATCGATATTTTAATTTCTTTTAATTAACGTGAACTGCGCTAATTAGTGATTTAGAGGGTGTAACAAGTTAATTGATAGTTTTTCACATGGTAACCAATAAGACTGAAAGAAAATATTCCACTTCTGTTAATCTAATAAATAATTGCTATTCGTAAGTGAAATTGCGTCAATTTCGTTAAACTGCATAGAAAACAAACAAACTCAATGGAAATAAATAAAGAGAGTCACTAATTAATTTTGGCGATATCTGGTGGAACTTGTTCAAATTTGTTACAGTAAATTTGTTTTTATTACACCAAGCGGGAAGTGTCACATTGGTAATTCTAGATGAGAAGATGTCGAGAGAAAAGAAAAGACGAAATTGAAACTAATCGGCTGTTTACATTTACAAAAATTTATTTAAGCTATATATAAAAGCATTTCATAATTTCCCACCATCTACCACAATAATTTAACGCAGAAATAGTATCAATATATTTTCATAAACTCTGAGGGAACTTGGGTGTCAATAAAGGATTGGCGTTCAGAAATACGTGGCTAATACATGCGAGACGTTATGCTCGAATGGGTTCTGGCAGAGAGCGAGGTCGTAGGAGCTGGTAGAAAGAAAATAGAATTAGTACGCACTTGATCGTGGGTTTGAATGATTAAAAAGACGATATTCTGCATCCTTTGTCAGTCCTTTGCTTTGAAAACAAATTGCTGATCCTACATGATCACGCATAGCATAAATGAACAATTGCAATATGCAGTCTCAACGCGATTTATCACTAAATGTTTATAGAACTAAGAGAATAAAAAGAGGCTTGAAACACCCGAGAGAAAAATAAGGGATGCTGCTGAAGGAAGGAGTTAGAGCTATGCGTTTTCCTTCGAGAAAATTATCAATGTTTTTTTGGAAAGGAATGAGTTAAAAACTTCACTTTGTAACCGGATTCCACGAAATTGAATTTAATTCTCTTTTTTTTGAGGTTATATGCATACATATACCGAAATTTATCAAATGATAAAGGCACCGTCTCAAACATTGCCCCTCAAATTCTTGTCATATGGAATGATTTTTCATCAGACGAGACCAGAATGACTTTTAGAGGCAATGATGAAATAATTACACTAAAATTTATACAATAAAAATAATAGAACACATGAACTATTTCATCAAAATACATCCCTTTGCTTTCAATAAATGGGCTGACTTAAGTCATTACTGTGACCTCGGCTCCGATTCTTTCGTAGAGGCAAGTTTTAAGGCATAAATTCATACAAACTGTAACAGATCCTTTCGTGATCGGGAAGAATTTCTTGAAGGAAGGAATACTGCCTTCGTAAAGATATTTCCGTGACACGGTCGCGTTTTCACGAAGGGAGACGTAAAGGAAAGGAAAAGGAAGCCATTTTATCGAACTAAATTAGCCTTTTAGAGCTATATGGATAATATACATCCGTTTCTTTAAGGCATTTCGGAAAGAAATATCATGCTTTTCTGACTTTTAAATTAATATCTCAGCAGAATTTTCTGTCAAATCTCTCAGACATCGTAAACAAATTTGCTCTCTTTGGTGGGTGATACAATTAAGTTACTGCTATAAGGTTATCATTAAACTAATGCTATGTGCATACCTTTGCTTTCAATAAAGCAAAAGTTGTAGCCAAGGGGGTGGTTTTGGGAATTCAAACCCCCTCTGAGGAAAGAGCCAACAATAAACGAAAGTATGCGAAAGAATGGCCTACAAACACAGCCATAGATTCGCAGGGAATAACTTTTGTAATAAAACAGTTTGTATTTTAATTAGATTTCGGATGGAAGTAATCCCGTCCCAGGATTGCAGGCAATGCAGTTTTACTCCATGGCTCTAATACCCCTCATGGATAAATCCTTGCTACGTCCCTGCATTAGATACTTCACAATTTTCCCAGAAAATACTTCTGCAGTCAATCATACACCATGAAAATGAAAAATAATGAGGTAAGGCGATATTTTATAAACTAAGAAATATCGTAAGTATTTATGAAACCATTTTAGCAAAGTATTGATAAAATAACTTTGTAATTATCATTTAAGTGGCGCAGAGCCGCGGAAATTTCATCCACACATTTAAATCTAATTTGCAGGTGAGCACTATTTCTTTCACCATTCTTATACTTACACGCGATTTTCGTGGTACATACGTTACTATCACAACATATTGGTAATTCTGACTTTCTCTCATATACTTTCACTTCTGGGTGGCGGATGGCCATTTGTCGAACGCGTTGAGTTTCAATGATGAATTCACGTTGAATCACGAGCCTTGAGGGGGAAACGGTAAGTATGCAATTAGGAGCAAAGAGCGTAGGAAGGCATAACGCACACAAAAGCGGAACACGCAAAACATTCTAATAAATCTAGAAAAGAAATGTTGCGTAAGAAGCCGGGAAATGTTATTTGCGTCTACATGAAAGAAAACATGGCCCACGATAAACTTAAAATAAAATTTTCTTCATTTTTTCGATGATACACGAATTTTCCCTCAGTTAGTTCTAGCAACCTTTTCTAACAAGAGCATTTGAATTGCGGTTTGCTTGAAAATCATTGTTGCTGATTTCTAGTTTAAAATTAAAATTCAGTTGATATTTTTACTTCAAATCCTGCTAGTAATAAAATCATTGTTTTACCTTTATAAGTAAATAAAACTATACTGATCGCTCTCCTTATTCTGAGAGCGAAACAAAATAAAATAAGCAAAATAATGATTTGTACGTGAACATATTATAGATTATAATGATCTTTCGTGATATTAAAGGCATTTTAAAATGAAATTTCGATGGTAAACACGCTTTTCTTGTTACTTCAGGCGTTCTCCGACACGTGTTTGAGAAATCTACATAACAAACCCTCCAAATAATTTATTACAAAAACTTTTTAATCTATAAACGTCTATTTATCTCTCCAAAATACTTATACTAAAGTGAAATTGCTGTATTTGGATGTATTAATTAATGCGGAATGTGAAGATTTAAAAAAAATATCAATGAATTAATATAAATTTAGTTTAGGATGATTCGAAATAGATTTATAATGACATTTCTGTATATTTGTATGTATTATACTGAATGCTTCTCTCTAATGTAGTCTATTATAACTTGTAAGGACATTTCCACCTGGCCTGACTGGCTTGAGGCAAGGATTTCAATAAATATAATATAAAACCTAATTTCAAATGGACGTAATTTGATTTAAATTCAATGGTGTCGGCCTTAACTTGGTGGTATTCCATAGCAAAAAGCAATTGCAAAGAATTCAATTTCTTTATACAAAACCACAAAGTAGTAAAGTACTTTGTGGTTTTGTATAAATAAATTGAATTCTTTGCAATTGCTTTTTGTAATTTGATTTATCCAGTAATCGTAAACGAGTTCCATGGAAAATATGTTCGACGTATTCAAAATCAAGGTAGGTTCCAGGTTATTTTATAAAACGTTCCCAAGTATCAAAGCGCGGTTCCAAATTTTCCTCCTTGAGTCCAGAGCAGCGGAAAATATCTTCTTCCCGGAATGAGGCGCATTTAACCGTTTGAGCATCAAATTAGTGTAAAGACAGGGGAATGATCGCGCATTCAACAAGCGTTGGACGCCGGTGGAGTTCTGAGCGATTGTCATCTTTTAAGGTAACTTGAGAGCGCAGTCTGCACTAAGTCCTACTTAAGGACATAAGGGCCGTTATGATGACTGAAAACGTGGAAAGACGAGAAAGTTTCAAAGGCGGTGAAATAATTAGCGGAGAGAGCGATGGGGAGGAAAAGAGGGGAGTGGAGTGGCGAGCGAATGCTAAGTAGTAGAGCTGAGTGCAAGGACGCTTGTTCTTCAGCGGAGATGAGCTTTTTATTTACAATATGCCAAGGGAGGAGAGAAATTACGGAGAGGAAAAGAGGAAAGTGGGAAAATGAGTGAGAAAAGGTTAAAATATTAAAAAACAAGATAAGTCCGTCCTTGCATCTAAAGGGTGAAGACACATTTACGTTTTCTCCACAGCCGTTAAACCGTTAGTTGAGTTATGCCCTCTGTTTTGCTATTATTTGGTTTTCTAGATAACTTTGTTATCATTTCAGTTTCCTTCCATATTCTACATTATAGCTAACAACTTATTACCAGTATAGTACGGCATCTAGGAATTACTTCGCCTCTATGTCAACAACATTTTGAATATCAATCGCTGAGACAAACGCATATTCTCCTTGCACACAAATATCGATATTCCATCCACTGTCAGTCGTTATACTTTTGTTTTTCAAAGTTTCTGAAGTTGATCGTAATCTACTGAATACTTTTTCAATTTAGAAACACTAGACGAAGTCCAAAGGAAAAAAAAGGAGAANCTAAGTAGTAGAGCTGAGTGCAAGGACGCTTGTTCTTCAGCGGAGATGAGCTTTTTATTTACAATATGCCAAGGGAGGAGAGAAATTACGGAGAGGAAAAGAGGAAAGTGGGAAAATGAGTGAGAAAAGGTTAAAATATTGAAAAACAAGATAAGTCCGTCCTTGCATCTAAAGGGTGAAGATGAAACAGGTTGGTGTGGAAATAAGGTTTTATTGTAAGTGTGATTCTTAAAGAGGATAATCTCTCCTGTGTTTTAATTCAACTCTGACTCAACGGTATCTGAAATTTTGAGCCCCAATGTGTGATAGAGCTCCATGATAAAATGTAGGAATAATAAATATCTCTCGTTTTAGATCAAATAAATAACGTCGCTTGAAAGTTTGATTACTTTATATCGAGATATTTTGCGGCCGCAGAAATAGTTATTCTCCATGGAATATGATATCTATAAAAGTCTGCAAATATTTCAATCTAAATAATTTATATTGGTGTATCTTGCAATAGCATTATCTTCTCAGTTAACGTCGACATCAATAGGAGTGCGTCTGTGTTTACTAGCATACACATTTACGTTTTCTATACAGCCGTTAAACCGTTAGTTGAGTTATGCCCTCTGTTTTGCTATTATTTGGTTTTCTAGATAACTTTGTTATCATTTCCGTTTCCTTCCATATTCTACATTATAGCTAACAACTTATTACCAGTATAGTACGGCATCTAGGAATTACTTCGCCTCTATGTCAACAACATTTTGAATATCAATCGCTGAGACAAACGCATATTCTCCTTGCACACAAATATCGATATTCTATCCACTGTGAGTCGTTATACTTTTGTTTTTCAAAGTTTCTGAAGTTGATCGTAATCTACTGAATACTTTTTCAATTTAGAAACACTAGACGAAGTCCAAAGGAAAAAAAAGGAGAAGAAAAGAGGCTGAGAGGGCTAGGAATCGAATCAGGGTTTCAACTTCCCAGACGGACGCTTTAACCAATTAAGTTATCTACGCAGTAATCTATGGCATTTTGGTAGACGTCGTAGGCATGGGCGAAGTGGGCATCGTCTATGGCAAATGTTTTCATTGAGGCACCGGCCTTATGAAGTGGAGAATTTTCTTAGGTGCACGCGCTTACATGCAAAGTTGCTCTTAAGTTCCACCCTTGGTTAAGATTCACCCTCTATTAAACTCTGTTTTTATAGGTAATTCTTATGAACAGCACAAAAAAACCTTTTAGATAAGAAAAGAGGCTCAATATTTTGTTACCAAACCATTCTCAATTTCGTAAATTGAATACAATGGACATTAATTTTTTCATCTGTAAGAAAGTGGTTAATATTTCATTTATTGATGGCGTTACTTTCATATCTGGAAGTTAAGATATCGAAGAACCCAACCGAAGAACAGACTATTTCAGTAGTTGCATACGATCGACTTTGAAGGACAAAGTAACTTTATATACTATTGACTAAAGGAATGCATAAAACCGGCGAAAGATTCTGAAAGAACACGGTAGAAACTGGAAGAAAGAGACAGAAACGTAAGCATTTCAGGTGAAATCGAAAAACAAAGTAGTGAGTAAGATATGATACTCGAATGAACAACCTTGAGAGCGAAGGACATCTCGACTGTTGTCGACGTCGACTCGACTGAGAAACCTCAGAGGAGATTGAGAGGATGGAAAGCCAAACAGACAAAAAAAGGAACAAAACAAAGGAAAAAAATGCTTAAACATACGTTGAGAGTTGGGAACGGGAAATCGACTGTGCTTCCCTCTGACGGAGAAGAGTGGGAACACGGTGATGCTTCGACGCTGTATTGCGCCCTCGCTTGACGAATCACAGACTCGCGCTATCGGAAAAATTGCCAAGTGATTGCTCAAGCTGTGCGAAATGCATTCGCTCGAGTAAACCAAGCCTCTCGCCAAAATCACCGAATGCTTCCAAGTGAAAGCATGTTAGATATGTGATGAGTAAGGGATCCTTGTTTATAATATTGGAAGTGTTCGTCCGTATCTTCGTGTCCATTCTACTTGAGGAACGATTCGATCTGCAGAGACCCGATGTCGAATTAATACGTCGGACTGTAGAGGTGCGGCCTGCGGCCTAATGTAGTCAGAATCTGCGGCCTACGAACCACTCGTCAAATGTTATTAATACTAGCAGAATGATTTTTCAAATCTTTACTGTTATTAAACATGTTAAGAACAGAACGAAAGTACTTTTGGGAAACGGGTAAGGGTGATATAGAGGAAGATGGTGCGTACCCAGGAAAAATCCCAAGGAAGAATTAACTTGAAAAAAGTCTGATGGGACCGGAAATCCCGGATCTCAAAATAGCTGGTTGGGTTATTTAATCGGAAAGTTTCTTGTGCATGAAACTCTTTAACTAAAAATAATTCGTCAGTGTAAGAAAAAATACTTGCCAAGTAAAAATTATGAATAATTTTTCATACCAGTATTATCCCCCATCAGAGATTACGATTTAAGAACAACAATTAGTAAATAACGCCGCCAAAAAACTGTATGAGTGAACAAAACCTTGACCTAAATACACTAATCCGAGCTACTTGCTTTCCACTAATCCATATTCTTACGAAAAGTGACTGAATAGAAAGCCATGGATAAAACCCCGAATCAGGAGTAGTAGTAGTATTGTTAAAAGTGATTCGACAGCTTAGGTCATTTCGCACGTAGGCCCCCACCGGGAATCGAACCCGGGACCGCTTTCACCGAAGCCGAATCAGGAGCCATGGAAAATAGTTTTCCGGCAGGCAGTGAATATTATTCGTTGTCGTTGTCGTAGTAAAAATATTTTATCATAGAAGTAAAAGATGATTAGGGGAAGGTTTCCGAAATTGGACCGTTCCCCAAATTGGACCACATTTGTATTTCCCGTCCTACAAGTATATCAAGCATTTGAGTTGGTAGTACTAGGAGATGACACCATCTAGGGCACGTGACTAGACGGCCAGAGAGTTGGAGTCATTTTTCCGGTGTGGATAGTCGTTAATGTAATTTGATTATTTGTGCTATAATTATTTACCCTCAGTACGTAAGCTGCTGTCTCAAGTAAAAGTAAGTAATCACTCTTTCTGTGGAACACTTTTAACCCGAATTATGTTAGCTACTAACGACATACTGCATATGTGTATGAAACCTCGTGTGATCGTATGGCGCCATTATTATTTTGACGGGAACCTTTTGCCTAAGTTGGACCACCGCGTGTTGGGCCGGTCCATTTTAGGAGACTATTGAATGGTGTAATTAGGAAATTAATTATTTTTTAATAACTATAATTTTACTTCCACAATAAATATCTAATACATTTGGGNATCTTCCGCAAATGTACTTTCCCTAAATTTATCAAGCAATCGCAATCTAGCTTCTAGTCTCCTATCTTTTAAGGATTCCCAACCTGCATCTGACAGCATTTTGGTAACGCTTGCTTTTTTATCGTAGCACTTCTTAACAAAACGTATCGCTTTCCGTTGCACTTTCTCGAGTTCACGGATGCATGTACAGATCACAGATGAGGCTTCCTCGGGAAGTAATGAATCGGCACAAATACGACAAAACTGATACTTCAGAGCACTTTGTGAAGGTAACTTTTCCTGAAAGAAGGATTAGACCGAGACATAAAAGAAAGCGTAATGTTATTAAAAGTCACAGTTAAAAGAACGTTGAAAATAATTTATATTAATAATCAGTAATTAATTATTAACAAACGCGCAAATTCCGAAGAATATTTACTCTAACAAGTTACTTACAAGATGGAGCTAATTTCAACTGCTGTTGCGATATTTAATTCTCGAATGAAGATGCTGAGGTATGAATGAATAATCTTACCACCCCCATTCTTACGAAAAGTGACTGAATAGAAAGCCATGGATAAAACCCCGAATCAGGAGCCATGGAAACTAGTTTTCCGGCAGGCAGTGAACATCATTCGTTGTCGTTCGTAGTAAAAATATTTCATCATAGAAGTAAAAAATGATTATATGCTTCTTGAATCTATAAAGGAAAGGAACACAGCTGCGATAATTCCTAAGTTTGAGGAAAGATTTCTGGAGTTTTTCTCAAACTCTTCTTAAACCCAAACTAATGTGGATAGATTATAAGTTTCGTTATCAAAACAAAAAATGAGGATTACGGAACTTTTGTCTAAAATCCATTAATCGAGGAGTTTGATGAAAGAGATTATTTTAAGTAACTGTACAAGATATAACACATATCATTTCTTGCAATAAATAATTCTCTCTGTATATAACTGGGATATGATTTTGTCATTTAGGGAAAGTAAGAGTAAACTCAATGATTTAAATAGGAAAAACTGCAAAGACAAGATAAAAAAGGTGCAATTTGGCTGTCTCCTTGAAGTTGAGAGTGATAAAATTCAAGTACCGCTTATGCGAAAAACTATTCTAAAGATACTGTCTCGAACTTTTGAAGAGTAAATAATTCATTAATTTGAATCCATATATTTTTCAAAATCTCAATTGTAACTGAAGCAACTGGATCTGAATCCGACATCGTGTTCACTTAGCGACGTCGATTAATTGGTAGCTCCAAATAAGCTCTCACGGAAGAGAAAATTATTTCATAGAATAATCAAAGAGAGAGACATCTCTTCCAAAAAAAAAGACGTGGGAAGGACATAACGAAAGGAGACACGCTCGCGATGTATGAATAATGGAAAAACACAACCTGTTCGCAAAAGGTGGTGACGAAAAGAAAATACACTCATCAAGCTGAAAAGGAAAAACTGAAAGGCCGCGGAGCCAGTGCCGGGAACCATTGAAAAACTAAGTATGGGGAACTCGTCAAGGTATGAGTTTACAGATCTACATCTACATAAATACCCTGCAAGCCGCCTTACGGCGTGTGGCAGGGGGTGAAAACACCAAACGTTCAGTTGAGTTATGCCCTCTGTTTTGCTATTATTTGGTTTTCTAGATAACTTTGTTATCATTTCAGTTTCCTTCCATATTCTACATTATAGCTAACAACTTATTACCAGTATAGTACGGCATCTAGGAATTACTTCGCCTCTATGTCAACAACATTTTGAATATCAATCGCTGAGACAAACGCATATTCTCCTTGCACACAAATATCGATATTCCATCCACTGTCAGTCGTTATACTTTTGTTTTTCAAAGTTTCTGAAGTTGATCGTAATCTACTGAATACTTTTTCAATTTAGAAACACTAGACGAAGTCCAAAGGNAGGATTCCCAACCTGCATCTGACAGCATTTTGGTAACGCTTGCTTTTTTATCGTAGCACTTCTTAACAAAACGTATCGCTTTCCGTTGCACTTTCTCGAGTTCACGGATGCATGTACAGATCACAGATGAGGCTTCCTCGGGAAGTAATGAATCGGCACAAATACGACAAAACTGATACTTCAGAGCACTTTGTGAAGGTAACTTTTCCTGAAAGAAGGATTAGACCGAGACATAAAAGAAAGCGTAATGTTATTAAAAGTCACAGTTAAAAGAACGTTGAAAATAATTTATATTGATAATCAGTAATTAATTATTAACAAACGCGCAAATTCCGAAGAATATTTACTCTAACAAGTTACTTACAAGATGGAGCTAATTTCAACTGCTGTTGCGATATTTAATTCTCGAATGAAGATGCTGAGGTATGAATGAATATTCTTACCACCCCCAAAATATGGAATGATTGGTAACTAAAAGTATTTAAACGGTACATTTGTCGCCTTTAATAGAATCGTCATCTCCATAGAAAGAGAAAACTGGTCGACTCTAGATAGCTGCACCAAGGCATCAAATATTCGCCTGGAAATATAGCTAGGCGTAATTAAATTTTGATGAAGATTTGATGAATAAGTCACATCTTTTCCCTGATCAAGGAAACAGTAAGCTCTAAGGTTGATGGCAAAATCTCCATTTACAGTATATTAAACGAATTTTAAGGCCAGGTGCTATAATGTATGCTTAAAATGAACTATTACTAAAGTTCACTTCATGGTATGTTATTATAAAAGTTTATTGGAATGAAATTTAAGATTATAGTTTATCTCCCACATAAATGGTGGATTAGCAGGGAGATTCATCATAATCTTCGTTATCATTCTAACAAAAAGATGTAATGCAGTGCCTCAAAGTGAAATTCATAGTGCAATTTAAGAATACACCATAATAACGGGCCTGAGTATTTTATAAAATAAAAGTTAATTTACTTGCAAGAAAAGTTCTCAGATATTTAATCGAAATCCAAATGTCAATCTTCTATAGGCTTATGTTTCATTTTTTCAAGAATTGTAATTACAGTCCTCTTACGAGAACGGAAGTCTAGCTTAGGTTATTAGTTGAGGCATTCAGATTGATATTATGACTGGATACCGCGGAAGAACACAATTTACGATCATGAAATTCGTTTCGAGCATTGAAGATTTTAATTAGCCGATCACAAAGTTTCATAGGATACATTTTCTGAGCCATATTTAATAAAATAAAAGATTTGCGTCACAATCTGACGATAAACAGCGTGAGATACCAATGCTATCACGATAATGATGGATTCATATGGTATCTATTGGATAAATTAGCTCTTAATTCACATGAAGGGATAACAAAATCTAAATTCATTTAATTTGAAAAAAAATACAGGAGAAGAACATTAATAGCGCCGTCAGAGGTTCTTGTGCCAAATAATTATTTTTTTGAACTCGTTACAACAACAACTGACCGGTAAGATTTTCAATACAAAATTTTGAGCAGTAGAATTTTAAGCAGTAGTTAATAATGCGCTTTAACTATGCAGAAAGACGAGGGAAAGGATAAAAATGTGCAGGCGGAAGTCCGAATCGTCTTGAAACGGATCAGAAAACACTGTAACCCATTATTCTTATCCAAGCCCTTTTTGCCGTATCTTGCGGCTGTCTTAACAGCGGGAGAAATAGTGAATATACCGATATTTTTCCCCGGATTCTTTGCTCGGTAATGGAGAGAGATGCGCTGGAGTATTTCGTATTGCCGACGTAAAAAATGGCGCCGTGGGAACTCTGCCGTTGTACCACTGCCGTTGAGGGGGAGTTGCGGAATGGAATAGAAGAGAGGTTGGATAGGAATGTATCTGTACCAGTAGTTACGTGACTCAACGTCCAAGTTGAATAGAGTTAGTATGTGACCGAGGACAAGAGGGCTAGATGCTTCTCGGTGTCTAGGGACATTGACGCTTCCCGTGCTGACACATGGGCTCCTCTACCGCGAAAAAGTTTTCCTGAATAAAATGAAGGGAAATTTAAAGTATGTACAACTCAAACATGTCACATTCTTTTGTTTCCATAGGGATTCCCAACGGTTTAGCACCAGGAAGAAAATTTTTTCAACTTATTGCAGTTAAAATAATGTACAACAGTATCAAACGGAAGTGTCTTTCTATAAGTATTTAAGTGTAATAAGCTATAACCTGATTATAAAATGGAAAGCATACTAAGAGTAGGAGAGGAGAAACTTAATAACGCGTTTCAGTTGTTTCAGTCATTGACTTCATTTATTCATATTTTATACGCGACGAGGGCGAAAAAGGCCAAAAGTTAACGAAGGATGGGGATGAAAATTATTTAAATAAAAATCCATGTACTTCTTACATCTTAGGGTTAGAATGATCGTTGAATGTGTTAATTGTTAATACTTATACTGATTCCTAAAAACAATAAGAAGAGCAACCGACCGGCAATCAAGAGATACAAGTTCGAGTTCCGGCTACGGCAGGCATTTTTCTCTTTCGTTTCTTCATCAGTGATAAGACGTTAATTAGAAAAAAATTGCAAGGAAATAACTGAGGATTTAAAAAAATTAATATAATAATATAATTTTAATAAG
>KZ308138.1:1031157-1068326 GCA_000376725.2 Ladona fulva | reverse complement strand
TAACTACCTATGACAATGAATTGTCCTATACATATTAATGTATGTCTATAGATAAATATATTTATTATTATTTTTAGCATATTTAGCACTAAGAGTAGCGGTTCTCTTTCCGTAATTCCTTTTAAGCGGTTTTTCACACATATGTATCAATAAAATATCATCTACCACTAAATTTTGAACTTCGACATCGTAATATCTCGATGGGAATTCAGCTAAGAAGAGTTGGAAAAAAACGACGTTCAGTTTTTAATAGGACGTCTCACTCATTGACAGATTGCCGGTAAACTACCTCCGGGACACATGAGACAGCGAATGTTCGGAGTATTGGCCGCGTGCAGCTCAAGTGGGAATGCAGACATCCCGGAGATATCGACGCCCGCGAAGAATAAATTTTGCGCAGGGAATTTAACTCCGCACGTAGACAGACGCATGCGAGCACACACCCACACGAACACACTCACGTACACTTGCCAACACACACTCGGTGGCGCAGTTTCACTGCTGTCGCGAGGCTCAATACGTCACGCGACGCCGACTGATATATGGTTGCGAATGCCGAAGAAGAAAAATGGTCTGGCAGCGAATGATGGTAAATGCAGAGGGAAACGAATGAATAGAAGAAGCAGGCCAACCATTTTCGAAAAATACAATTTCATCTAGCAACTGAAGTCGTTAACGTGGGAATTATATACAAAGGCGTCGTTCCTCGTACTCTGATTGCAAATCGATTCGTAGTAGAAATCTCTTTTTAGTTAGCTTACATTACTCTGGAACCTTATTATCTGGATGAGTTATTTATTTTTTACGTATCAAAAATCCTTCGAAATTTACCTTTTAATCGATTAATTCACTCCTGACCTAAATGTCCTCTGTAGAATACAATAACTAAAAAAGTTTTATGACACGCTGTTTAGCTGAAGCTCCGAGAGTTTAAGCGGATAAAGAGAGGAAATTGTATTGTTAAGGATGCAATCAAATTTAGTCTCGTTATCCCAGGGGAGAAAGAAAGGAGTTTAAGTTTCTTTAAATAAATTTTTCCGAATTTTTTTCTCTTTAGCTTTCCATATCAGTGATGAAAGTACTTTTACTCTTTACGAAAAAGTAAAAGTAGTCTTCCGGTGAACCGTACATTTAGTCTTACGGGACTACATTATATCATTGAATTGTACAATCATGTAAAGATTATCTTTAGCTTTAAATTTCGTATTCCTTCCCCTTATCAACGAAAACGCAATCATCTGGCTAATGTATGTAGCGTAAAACATTTTCACTATTTTCGAAAATGTATACATTGATTTATCCATAATTGTACTTAATTCTATGCATCCCAACTAAGCAACAATCAACCCAACTAAGCACGATATTTGGAAAGCTAACTTATAATTTATAAAATTGAAAAACAGAATGCAAGGCTTTTGGAAGAGAAACTTAATTACTGTATTCTTTGAAAGGGAAGAGACCTGTAGAGATACGCGTTTTACTAAATAAAATTTTACGGCACTTAGAAAATTAACAACGTAACACTTAATTCGCATAGAAAGAATTCTCCTGTCGAAAGTGTTGTACTCGAGACTTAAAAATTTACAGACACAGACGATACGTTTCGTAACAAATTGTTACGACAAATTAGCCAGCGTTACACAAATACTTATGGACGCAGGATGGGTATCTCTAGAAGGTAGACGGTATTAAACAGACATAATTTACTTGATAACTTCGGAGAAGGTACAATCTTAGAATATGTAGCTGATCCTACTTGTCCTTCTTTTTACATAAGCAGCTTTTATATTTTGAGAGAACATGAATAAATTAAAGATATAGATTCTATAACCAGTCGTTTCAAAATTAATTTTCCGCGAACGATTCGCGAAAGTAATCGATTAGGGAAGAGTCATGAAACTTGCACACCCTTGGCGGACGCTGAAAGGCAGCTTGCAGGTTTCATAAGTGGATGCAGATGTTGAAAGAGAGGGGAGGGGTATTTGAACTCTCATAACTCCATTGGCGTTAAAAAATATATAGCTATAAATGGGTATTATAAGATCGAGTAGATACGAGGAATTAACATTATATTCTCACATATCATTTTAAGTGTGTAAAAAGGTGGTTATTGAATATAAGTTAAAAGGAAAGACTACACAGAGGAAAAAAAAAACTGGTATGAATTGTCAAAATCGACCTTGAGCTTGTATTATTGAAAAGTAATGGCAATAAATCACACCGACAGCAAAGAATGAATGTACATTTTCTCAAATTTTTACTTTATACAAAAAAAGTATATCTCTGATTCTATGTATTGCAAATAGTGATTGTAATGTGTATTACTATGAAAGGCAATTCGAGAAAGTGGGATAAAAGAAAGTGTAGGAGAGAGAGAGGGAAACGTGGAAAGGTCGGGAGGAATGAAGAAGACAAAGTGATAGAGAGGTAAAGAGAAGTTTAAATGGAGTGATTTATGTGACAGGGTGGCGTCACTGAGCGCCGGACCGCCCACTGCACGCAGAAGTGTCTCATGGAAACGTACGCTCGAAACAGAGAGCAAGGGTGGAGAATGGAAAAATGCACGCAGTCCAGCTCTCCATTTTGCGAGAGAAAATGATAGAGTGGAATAGGAAAGAGATGGAAAGGGAGATATTTTTACAGCGTCTATATGCGGAATGATTTCCGTTTTTATTTTTTTTTATTTGTAGTTTACTGTACTATACTTGTATCGTTTCTAAAGCGATCGCGACTCATATCGATGGTTTTCTGATAAGTTCTCGATCCGTATCATTATGTGATTTTAAATTAATTTTCCGTTTCGTGCTCTTTTAATTGCATTTTTATATAGATGCTATTCTTAATACGCGAGGATAAAATTAAACGAAGTGATTCGGCTTGATTAATTCATATACCTCGTAAATGAATAACAAAAAGAGGGCAAGAACTTAAACTTATTTTAAAGTAGAAAATCGAAATTGTGATGTATTATACCACTGCACCTATCTTTCATTTTTCTAATGCAGCCTTGCATATCAATCACTTTCTTAATTTTCTTGTGCGACTGAAGCGTTATTGAAATAAGATAAGTTTTCAATGTATTATTTACTGTATTCACAGTACTTATTTTTCTGTATCTTTTTCTGGGTGTAATACTTAATATATTATTTAATAATTTTTGTAAAAAATTTCATGACGAAGAATTGCATGAAGAAGTTTTCATGGATGTATACAGCAGGTTTATCAAATACAATACATTTAATGCTCCTAAATATATCAACCGATTGTAGGATAAATTATTGCGTTCATTAGGGTATATTTCAATTTGACTTCTATAAATTACGTGAAAGAAGTGGATGGTTATAGAAGAATACAATTAGCCATAAATACAACATAGTTTAACATAATTACCGCACACACACGCTAACTTACTTACAAGAAGGATACGCTATTTATTGAAAACCACGATTTTGCATCACATTACAGAAAATAAATGTGTTGAAATGAGAAACGAATACGTTGGGCACGCCCATGATCTTTACTTGATTTCCAGTCAGAAGTTAATCACAAACACGATTAATAGAGCAATTTGCTTTCCTCAGAGAATAGCACATGGTGATCACCCCAGATTGAGGGATACACCGAGGGTAAGAGGAAGTGGACGGTGAAGAAAGACGCAAAAGCCTCAATTTTTAATTCCATCCTTTTTCCACCCAGCTTCGAATCGATGAAGGCAGTTCGTGGCCACACACGCATTTTGCTGCACGGTTTGTGCACGCGGACGTGAATTGGGCGGACGATCGCTCTGTCTTTCCTTCGCCCTATTCGACGCGAGGCCTGTTTTTCCATCGTTGCCATAGTTACGATCAGAGAAAGGGCGGGAGAATCGCCGCATAACGTTTAGCTATGCGGATTCAGATTGGGAAAATGGAAGGGTTTTCACAATTCGCGTACGCCGCGAAAAATTTCATCCGCCGAAAACCCTTCGAGTGGATGGGTTTAGAGAAAAATTGGGTATCGTGCATGGTGAGCGATTGTTTTCGCAGGGAGAGAAAGAGTTGGGAGATAATACAGGGAAGAGGGAGAGATAAAAGGACGCGAAGAATGGGAAACAGCGGTCGGGATCCCACCAAAGATTTCGCCGCATATCGGAGAGTAATCGAGTCAGAGATTAATTCTATCGAAAGAAAAAAATAAACAAACAGTCAGTCCGCCGTTGAGAGGAAATAAATAAATCGCGATTCGGGGTGGGTTATGCAGTTTGATCTGATGGCTCAACGGTAATCGCCCCGCCACGAATGAAAAACGCCGGCTGAAATAATTCCCGACGCAAATGGGAAAAGACAACGAGGGGATTGAAATGAAAAATTAGTTATTTGGAAAGTAAGATAAAGTCAGCAGACCTCTAAAATATATTCAAATGGGAGACCTGAGAGGCGGATTCAGGGTAGCATCTCAGGGTAACTGGGTAGGTAGGGATTTTGCAGGACAAGTAATGTCAAAAAAGGTTCCACTAGAAGATTTCCTATAAAGTCATCTAGCACAAGTTATTAGAGACAAAGAAACCTTAATCATAGGTTGACCGATATCGTAATTACAAAACTGAAGTATTACATATACAGACCGTTTTCGTTATCCGATGTGAGTGATTCAGAAATAAATTCGGAAAATTAATTGATCTACTTTAAACATTGAATTTTGTCATTATTACCTTAATTTAACGTTCTATTAATATTAATATCAGAATAATGGTGGAAGCTTTTCACCTCCTAACTTACATATTGTTACCCCCTATGCCTACTAAATTTTACGAATTAAAATAGTCACAATGATCAATTTTGCACATCTCTATTGAGCTCTACTTAATAAATATCTGGCCGTTTCTGTTAAACACATACGATGCACATGCGTACATTTTCCTCTGAATCTTTGGGGTTTCATAACAGACATTCACGGATACCTACGATAGTGATAGGGCGGTAGATCTACCTCTAGATCACGTAGTCACGTAGAAATCTAGGGGAACATTACCTTGTAAAGCACTCCCTTACTACCATCACAACAATGGCCACTGCAATAATACCTCAATATTAATTCTTTCATTGACCGAAAACCTTAAGATATTTCCTTTACAGAGACTGAAAAATTTCTGGCTAGCACTTAAGGTGATGCGAGTGAAACATACTAAACTAAGGCAACAACGAAGGTACACATGCATCCATGCCGTACCAAGGCCGCAATGTCAACATGCTAACCCCATACCCACCGATTCCCGTATATATAAAGCTTCGTTGCCATATTCTAGGGTATACTATAAATAACTGGACAAGGCGATTTTCACTCCACAATATCCTTTCTAAAACAATCGCTTTATTTTTAAAGCTTGCGCCCATCCGTCGCTGCACTTAAGGCTAGAAGAGGGGCATCCCCCCGGGGAAATTCAGATAAGAGAAGCGGCCTCCTACAAAACCATTTTTATCTCCTCCATGATTCTTTTAGAGCTGCGGACCCCTTTTAAAGGGATGCACTTCGTCAGGAGGCGTACGTACACCGTTCGTGCCGCATCTTCCATTTTTATCTCCCGAGGTGCGGGAGCATGGTGGAATCGCCCGGGAGCACGGTTTTATAGGGTGCAACTCTGAAAGATGCAGCGGAGCCTAAGTTAGAGGAGAAATATTTTTTCCTTAAGGAACGGCGAGGGTTTTAGCGGCTGCGTATCTTACGCCGAAGTAACTCGCGCAAATAAATTGGTTTCGTGGAGGAGGGAAAATCTTAGCGGGATATTTACTGCGGAGGGTCGTGATTGTGTCATGAATCAAGGAAACGCGAGTGGAATGCAGTCTGTTTTCCGGAAAAAGAGAAAAAGGGATGGCCCCCTTAACTGATTGGCTCCTCTTTAGAAGGAGCGAGGAATGATAGCCGATGAATCAAGGCCGTGAATGATGGACATGCGTATTTAACCAGCTGACTGCTCTCATTTTTCGTCGGAGGTCGCCACTCTAATTTTGTAAATAAAAAAGAGCGACGATATATTTCTTCTTCATCAATTAATTTCTGGTGGATTTAACGAGCATATCCCTTGGTTGCTCATTAATTTGCTTCCCACTCGTATAGCTTCCTATAATTAAATTTTTCTTTGGGTGGAAAGAAAACTACTGTGGGAACCTAGTCATCATACCCGTGGCTTTCCTGCCAAGGAAGGAAAGTGTTTTCATGACTATGATTTACATTATTTTAGGAAACTGCTGATGCCATTTAATTATACTGTTTAATCTGGATACAGCATTCACACTAAGCTAATACTTGACTGCATCCGTCAAAACAACAGCTAATGGCTTTCAAATTTCTAAGGAGATAGCGGGCGCAAATATGTTGGGCGGCATTGAAAATAAAGTGAGAGAGTCTGACTAGGCGTCCTGCTTACATGAGCCAAAAAATCAGGTCTTAGGCAAACACTTTATACCTTGAGGAGAAGAAAAAAGTAGCAAAGGGTCCGATTGTTTTCTCCCCTGCTACGCGAAAGAATAATCCCTGTTGTATGATGAGGAGCTTTTAGTTATTGGGGAGTAAAAAGGAAGAAATTGGAAAGAAAAACTATTCCATATAATATTATAATAATATTAATTATTAATTAATATAATAATGATTATTATTATTGTATTACTCATTAAAATTCACCCTATCTTTCCCAATTAATCAGACTTCTCGAATCACTTAATTCCTGAATTTTAATAAATGTAGAAATTATGCAAAAGGATCACCATTTGAGACATCCACTATGTTCGAATTCATCAACTATGAACAATGTGAGTTTATGAGAATATCAATTATCTTGAGAGCTTTCTGTCTAAAATATGTGCCAGATAACGAACATGTCAGATAAGGAGACTGCGTAATAAGTATACAACAAATAGATGATCTATGTATGACGAAAAACTTGAACACAAATTAAATTCGCACTGTAAAACACACCTTAAAATCCCGAGATAATTGGTTTACCTGCAAGTTAGTTGCTTAAATTATTTGTCACGCAAAATGACACAATGGAAACGTCACATGCTTTTCTTTCATTTTAGTCAGTGGAATGAAGCATAAAAACAACGCTTGGAAACTTATGCGATGGGCGGTATCGTACGTCGTATCTGACTGACTTTTGCGTGAGATAGAAGAATATCCGCTTACTTTACGACGGTGCGCCGGTCGTTCACTCGGAGACAATTTGGTAAATGAAACTTTTGAGCTATCTTGAGCTCATACCTTTCTGTACTACATCAACGCAGTCGCAAGCTTTTTATGAATGATTACAAGTATTATTTCTATATTTTAATTATATAAACCGTAAAAAAACATAATTTCTTTTAAGAACAAAACCAATGAATTCAGTATAATATGTTTTCTCACGTTCTCTTGAGAATAATCCGCTTTTTTGCGTTTAATTAAGAATTATCAAGTCTCTAGACCTTGAAATTTTCATTAGCATGAATTAATCAACGAACGGTTCGTAACTTCTCACGGGATATACTTGATTTAAGGCCTAAAAAATTACGCTTTTAGAAGAAAATGTTGAGCTGATAGACAAAACGTACTTTTAACAGAAGTAGTGAAAAGGATTTCAAGAGACTTGTGATGAGAGATGGATCAATTAGCAAAACAGAAGTTTCAACTAGTGGATGGGGACGGTTAAAATATAGAAAGTTTCGTCTGAAATACGTTTCCACTCGAATAATTTAATTAAATTCGAAGGCTCTATAGCAATTTCATTAATTTGCAATTAGTCGAAAGGAAATTTCCCTCAGTTAACTAACGAAAAATTTTAAAATAATCAGTTTCCCCTCCAGTGATAATAATTTAACGATTTTAATGTATTAAGGACAGAAATTCAATATATTTTTACTGTTTGCCATACGTGAATTTCGCTTATGTACACTTTAAACGAAGCTTAGTTTTTAAACGGCAGTATTAAATCACTGCTGATACATATTTATAGAAAAATTAAACACTACAGAAAGTTAATTTTCCCCCAATAGAACGAATGTACTCAAATTTTTATGTTCGTAGAATTTTGTATTTTAGTGGAACTTCGCACTGCACATTATTTTTATTGATTTACACTTTACTTGGATTTGATCAATATTGCCGAAAGAAAGAACCTTCAAATTAGACACTGGAATAATGCGGAGAGAAATTTCAGAAATATAAAGGAGGAGCGGTTAGAGAAAATTTGAGATGAAGAGAGAAGCTCAAAGAAGGGGGAATGGTAAGGAGTGTGATTCAGGGGGAATATTCGAATGAATGCATAATCATCTCGAGGGTTGATGATACTCAAGAGCGCGTAATTGTAAAGTTATCCCAGTAACTCGATAGAGGATTAGCATTTGACGCGATGCACTCCCCGTTCGAGCCTAAAAAAGGGTATCTGACACCGGGAATTGACGTGACAGCGTTGCGTTACTTTACAGACGAGTAATGCGTCATAACTCAAAAAGTAACAGAGGGGCAATTCCAGGTGCAGCACCCCATCCATCAAGCTAAAAGGCAGGCACGTTCACGTGCGAAATTTTCGCAGTTCTTTCGCAAGTTTGTTGATAACGCCGAACTTTCTAAGGGAACATTTCGCTCGCGTGTAGTAGACCGTTAAACGTCGCAATTACACCGATGTCGAATCTGTGATACGATGTGCGTAAGATATACTTACCTAACTACGCGATTTCGCTGAATTATATGCTTCCATGCGCGGGCGTATGTGTAATGAACGAGGTATGAAATATGTTGGCGTTTGTTAGCAATCATACGCAGAGTAAAAGGAACAAAACTGACCCAACGACTAACTTTTCATAAATAAGGAACCTTTACACGAAAAATCTCCGAATAATGATATGTATCCCAAAAATGGAAAATATATCTGGCTTCTGAGCAATTTCTCTCCTCTTTGTGCACCGAAGCGACATTTCGCAAAAACTCGTTAGTTTCAACTTCTACCTCTGAAACGTCGACATTCGAGGAAGATTAAAACAAAATTAGACAATTTCGGGAAACGATTTCACTTAAAAATTTTGGTTTTCAGGATTTATTTTTTAAGGATTGTTTATTATTTTTCGAAGAAATTTTTAAAAAATCTGACAAGAAATATTCACAATAAGAAAATGAAATTAGATTCAGTTTCAACGTATGTACTAACACAAATAATATTTATTCACCCGAAAAACGAACAGCTTTCACTTAACGAACTAACTAACATCTCATTATATAACGTCATTCATGGGATATCCTTTTCGAAATCACTTGTGAATCTACCGCAGTATATTGTTTCCTTTGGATATAACTTCTTATAAGTTATATACATTTTCTCGAGTTACTGAGAGGCTAGAGTTGATGCGAATTAAAGGTGAAGAAGAAGAAGAAAAGATCATATATTCTGGATGGATATTTTTAGTTAATCAACAAAATTGTCAATACGAGTACGTTCACCAAAATAGCCCCCTTTTCATTTACTCCTCATTTTCCTCGCTCTTTACATTTCGCCATTCATTTTCTCGTTTATTAATAATATATTTCTAACACAATATTAATCTCGTCTTCGAAAATCATCTCTCACTGACTTTTATTGAGGCCAACAATCTTCAGGGGTTCCTATTCGCGTACCTCATGTGAAAATTATTTCCGTTGATTACATACCATCCGCTTCGTTGTGAAGTTTCATGCAACAATTTTGTTGCTGCTTGCAATATTTTTGCACTTATGGTGTATGATTTTCTCAGAAGTGCTCTTCTTTACATTTTATAAAATCCCGTCCTTCATAAATACGAACCATTTCAGATTTAAAGACAAACAAATACACGATAAGAATCTTATGAGAGAAGCTGTTACCAGCTACGAAAGGTGGGTATACAATGGGTGCGTTCGCAAGCACGCAACTGTTGTGAAAGTATACGAGCATACTTGCTGAGAATAACAGAAATGTGGGCACTTATAAATTATGCGCTACTCTTCACCAAATCCACGAAGAGGATATGGTACACATACTTTGGCTGGAGGACTTGTCTCATACCTGAAGTGAGGAACCTTTGGCTTGAGGGTACATACATCATTCTTAAGGCCTTAATTTTTATGAGACCTTTCCTTCACTTTTTAAAACTAATTCAGGTACCTTTATTACATTTTTTCTCTCGTGACGTTATGAGAAGATACGAATGAAAGATATCTTATTCAGCTTCCTTCCGAAATTTTTCTTGTTGAAGTATTTTGATATATACAGTACGCCGGTCAAGTGCGTTCTGATGGTTTCACTTGCGATCTAATGGTATACATTTCCGCACCCCTTCTTCAGCAAAGTCATATGTTATTAACTGTTCTTATAACCTACTCATCTGCTTCCGATTTCTTCCGATTATATTTTATTACTCTCCATTTCTCAATTTCCTTTTCCATACCACGCTCTTCCATTTTCCATTCCATCCACTGTTTCTTTGCCCTCTTAACTCACTCCTCGACTATCTCCCTATCATTTCAATTCTACCTCTCTCTCTCTCTTTCTCCTTAGTCATCCTTTCACTTGATTATTCGCTCCGAAGCAGCTAAACGACGTGGAGTGAGAGAATCTCAACTTATCATTTTCGCCGTTCGGATGATAAATCCGATTACGGGAAGTCTCTGCCTGAAAATGAACACAGCAGGGATTAGGCGTAACTTTAGAGACATCACGGGACAAACGTCTGGAGAAATACTTCCGAAATACGATGAGGAAGGAAGAGAAAGGGTTGTGATTCCGTGTTATGCTGTGTTGAACACACGACCAAAGACGCGTAAAATTTTACTTTTTCATGCATTTAACAATGCGACTATTTGACATATATATCATTGGCATAATTTATCGAGATCGTGCGTCGTTGTAAATGGAAGAGTTTATGATATGAAGGAGACAGCAATAACATTTAATACCAATTTGGTTTCTTTAATGGATGTATGGAAGATTAACGCAACAATGTAGCTAGGATTAACATTTTATATAATTATTTATTTAATTGACTCGTCAGACAACTTTCTCCATTACTGCATATGCTGCCCATCTCTTCATTTTGATTGGCTGAATTTCAATAGTTGATCCTTTTTGTGTTGCCTCGATGGGTTTACCTTTAATGTGACTAGTAGACTATTTTAGTTTAAATTTTAATTGAACTGTAAATCTCCCAGGTTTCTTTTCTAATCACCCTTTCCTGCGGTTCTTGTACCATGTAGAAATGTAATTCATCTCAGCGCAAACACAGATTTTTTTATCCATAAACCAGTTTCCTTCTTTAAACTTTTTACAATCTCTTACAATTCGAAACCTTAAAGAAGATGAGTTAGATCTGAGAAGTTACTCTTTAGTCTCCGTCTCGCCCCTTTTAAAGACGCTTAATGTAATTATCGATATAAATCATTAGGAATCAAAACGCTCGACCAAAGTTATTTTTCAGTTAATCGTTTTCGAAAAGGAGAAAAATTAAATGAAGAATAATCACTAGAAAGGTACTGCAACAAAAAATGAACAACGAAAGGGGTTGCTGTTAATGAAACTAAATCTCGATTTACTGCAGTGTGTCTGCCCCCGAGTTCAGGAATAAAATCATAATAAAATAAATTCTGTCATCAAGGAGAGCCAAGTGGGAAACGCGTTCGCCTTTGATGAAAGCGGACCCGGGTTCGATTCCCGGATGGGAGACCATACGTGCGAAATGACCTTAGCTGTAGAAGCACTTCCAACAATTCTGCTACAGGAAAATATAGCCCAAAATGACAAGAACAACGAGGAAGGGGAGTTTCCAAAAAAGTAACGGAAACGGATTCTTTCTCGGAACAAGGGACTATTCCAGCATCAAATGAAGAGGTTTCCCTCTGAAGTGGCAATATACAGATGGAGGAAAGAGAACACCTCAGAATAAACAGATCCGAGGAAATAAATACCCCTTGATATTTTTATTTACTCTTATCATTCCTCCCCTTTCATTCTACCGCGACTTCTTTGTCCTTGCACCCGTTTCATTAACTTCAATTACTTTCACTTTCCCATTCGCTTCATTCGGCCATTCTCTTCCCTTTCTTTCCATCAAATTACTTTGCGCTTTATTTCCGAATCCCTATCTTTAATTCCATCCTCCTAGGTTTCCTTTCATTGCCATCCCCGTATATTTTCCCAGCTACTCTGTCGGAAATTTTCTTCCGTCTCCCTAATTTTGAAAGCGGTGAATGCGATTCCCTTCCCCAATCACTATGTTCTCCTTTTTTTTTGCACATTTCCCCCTTAATATCGGTCCAATCCATTATTTCCACGCGCCTTTCCGCCCTCACTGTTCTCTCCTTCTTTGTAGAAGTCGATTATCTCCGATCTAATTATACACCATTTTTAGGTCAATTATGTGATATTGCATTCTGCTATTCCATTCACCTTCACATGATTCTCAATTTCTTCGCTGAAGAGACATTTCTACTGTATCTCAATTACGTCTTTTCGACCTTTAGAATTTCCTATCTGTTACCCTTCATCTCTTATGAAATCGTGCTATCGTTTCATTGAAGCAACCCGTAGAGCATATCAGTTTCGAAAAGCTTCCTTTAACCCTTTATATCACTATCTGCAACTTTTCTACTGACAAAAAATCAAGCATCAAGTTCAAATACCAATAAATTAATGCGGATAATTTCATTGTTTTGATAATTTAACTTGTAATGACTATGTCATAGCTTACATATCAGTTTTAATAATAATATTAATAATAAAATTTTATATTTTCATGTATACATAATTAGCAAACACACACATTATACGTTTACACTCTAGTGTACACAGAAAATTGTAAAGGCCATTGAACAGGAAAATTATTAAAGTCATTGAACATGCATAGAGCTAAAAGAAACAACCAGGTCCCCCTGAGCCAAAATCCCATCAGGAGGTGCCATGGAGTGTCAGTTTTAGCTAAAATTGCACAATCAGAGAATCAAAATATAACATGTTAATAAATATAATAATATTAATAATGATAAAACGTCTTTATTAGAGGGCGAGATCAAAACTTCTAAGCATCTGTTACATATAATCTTTTGTCATTGAATATTTAAAATAAAAAGATGGATTTTGGGAGATGCAAAAAAGGAAAATCAACCAAAGAAAAGAAAACGGTATAATGTAAGTAAAACCAAGTAAAGGAATCGAATAAGAAAGGATTAAGTACAGGAAAATGTTCTTAGTCAGCACATGTACGAGTAACAGAATAAATTGAGATGAAAAATGTTTCTGAATTCCTACAATGGATATTTGCAAAATGTGTCTGTTATTGTTTCCCAGTTTACCAAAAAATATATCGAAAGTTAAACGTTTATCCTAAGTACCAATTTAGCTCAAATATTCATTATCTTTCGTGTATGTTTTCGAGACAATAAAATCACGGAGGAGAAACTTTCACTTACGAAATTCAACCGAGAATTACGATGCTCAAGATCCTCAAAAAGAATATAAACAGGGTATTCTTTACATAATGATAATACCAAAGTGCTTGTAAAGAGATGTAGGATTATGTACCAAGTGACTTAAAATTGTCGTGTTCGCCATTTTTATCTGTGTCTGGAAGTATTCTGATTTTAGCGTTAGGCAAATATATATGTAAGCATTTTATTCTCATCCAAGGAGTCAAATATACATAAAGTATGTAACACATTCTTTTATCACGAAAGAGATCATTTTGTAAAGCAGTATGTATAAAATCAATAGACGAAGTTCCGCCTCTTGAGAGAGTAAACAAAGAAATCAACGACATTATACATGTGTTGTTGAGAGTTTGTAGGTCTTGTTACGAATCTCCATTACCACTATGTTTCTGAAATTCATCTCTGATAAGAATCCTGCCAAGATGTGGAGCGGAAAGCTCCAATGACTTCATCCAGGCCCTAAATTTATCAAAGCGAAATATGCTGAGGAAGACGCACTCTGTGTTTACAAGCATATGCACAGGTGCTACAGCAACCTAAATCGGCAGTTTCAGCCCATCGATGCCGATCTCAAGCTCTCAAGAAATTAATTTCTTTGCCTTCCACTGCCTCTGAGGCACCGAAACCAACGCCAAACCTTCCAGAGTTTCTTTTCCGAGGCATTTCTTTCCGATTTTATCTCTCCTTTCACTTTCGCCATTCCAATCTCTGCCCCTGTTCCAAGTTCATTATCACTTCTTCCCCCACTACACTCACCTTTTTTCGGCTGTCTTCTTTTGTTACTAGCCTCTTTCGTTTCCCCCATCTTCATTTCCTCCCCCTCTCTCGCCATTTCCTCCCCACCCTACCGTTTCCTCCCTCACGGGAATCTGTGGGAGGTCTCCATAATTGGATTGATTCTCAGGGGCATCACTCCATCTTCTACGGAACCATTTCCACTCCAACACACATCTCTCTTTTCTCTCCTCACCTCTTAACTTTCCCTCTCTTCTCCTGCAACTGCTCCTCCTTCGACACTCAAATTACCATTTCTTACTCCTCACCGAGGGATTCGCCATGTTAATGGCGGTGAACCCCTTCAGAGTATCGAATTTGTACCTGAACGAATGGAAGTCTTCTGGGGAAATGGGACGTTTCGCCGCGATTCCCACACCGCCCTTTTGCCGCCACGAATTTTGAGGAATCGAAATATTACTCATACTTGTACAATATTAGGGGTTTTTGTCGGTTTTACATATACCTCACGTGATATCCTACGAACGTAATCCAGAAGAAAATTAATAAGTTAAGTATACGTCAATCAGTGGGTTCTTTCGAAATGGAAGGGTCTCTACTAGGGCTGGGTTGTAAGAAGTTTATTTTTATAATTTTGTCGATTTATATGGGTGAATTTCGTATAGGCCTGGAATCGACTTCAAGACCCTAAGGAAAAATATTTACCGTCGACGTTAGAGAAGCATGTCTGCTGACAATATCTCGCTTCCCAATCCTCTAACATCTTGGAAAATGCTAAAAATAAATCTCTGAAGATTCTTATGGAGGAAAATCGGGAATTTAGGAACATCAAGGATCAAACCAATGATATCTAGAGTAGATATTTCATCTTTTACGATGGCTTCCTGTTAGTGCCCTTACGACATAGGTCAAGTCAACGGGATAATGGTTTAGGGAAACATTTTGCCCAGTAAATAGCTGATAACAGTCTATGCATGTACGTATAATTGATATTAGAGTTCCGATCTAATATATATCTGAGTAAATGTTAACGGAAAATGCTTATAAGGACTGAATTGGTAGAAGATGAGATTAAATGGTGAAAAATTATTTCATTTTTCAAAAATATGGGAGAAAATATTTCTCTAAATGGAAAATTTTGCGATATGTATGGGTAATGGCAGTAAATGGCGTGGTTTCCTAACTCGGATTTTCAAATGCTGATTTTGCATAAACAAAAGCCTATTGAGTTGAGCGGTCGGGCATGTGTACATTAATTCAAAGCAAAGACCAAACTTTGAAAGTCTCCTTGGAATCCCTGACCCACAAACTTGGTGTGCCCCTTGTCAGTCTAACAGTTCTACGTAAACAAGGAGGAAGAACTTATTGAAGACTTAATTAGCGTGAGTTACATTAAAATGACGAATCCTAATCGATTAAGACGAAGATGTGACTGCTATCAGACTGTGAACCGATCGATTCCCTACGTGATAGCAGTCACATGGGTTTTATATTCCCTTATATTTTATGTACTCAAATTAACTTCCGCTACCCATAAATGCATAGTTAATAGCCAATGGCACCTAGAATATAATGCATTTATTTACTAAATTTGGCCGCGGATAGACAANAAAATAAATCTCTGAAGATTCTTATGGAGGAAAATCGGGAATTTAGGAACATCAAGGATCAAACCAATGATATCTAGAGTAGATATTTCATCTTTTACGATGGCTTCCGGTTAGTGCCCTTACGACATAGGTCAAGTCAACGGGATAATGGTTTAGGGAAACATTTTGCCCAGTAAATAGCTGATAACAGTCTATGCATGTACGTATAATTGATATCAGAGTTCCGATCTAATATATATCTGAGTAAATGTTAACGGAAAATGCTTATAAGGACTGAATTGGTAGAAGATGAGATTAAATGGTGAAAAATTATTTCATTTTTCAAAAATATGGGAGAAAATATTTCTCTAAATGGAAAATTTTGCGATATGTATGTGTAATGGCAGTAAATGGCGTGGTTTCCTAACTCGGATTTTCAAATGCTGATTTTGCATAAACAAAAGCCTATTGAGTTGAGCGGTCGGGCATGTGTACATTAATTCAAAGCAAAGACCAAACTTTGAAAGTCTCCTTGGAATCCCTGACCCACAAACTTGGTGTGCCCCTTGTCAGTCTAACAGTTCTACGTAAACAAGGAGGAAGAACTTATTGAAGACTTAATTAGCGTGAGTTACATTAAAATGACGAATCCTAATCGATTAAGACGAAGATGTGACTGCTATCAGACTGTGAACCGATCGATTCCCTACGTGATAGCAGTCACATGGGTTTTATATTCCCTTATATTTTATGTACTCAAATTAACTTCCGCTACCCATAAATGCATAGTTAATAGCCAATGGCACCTAGAATATAATGCATTTATTTACTAAATTTGGCCGCGGATAGACAATTCTGGTGGAAACTTTATAGAATCACTCCATACAAGGAACAACAAGAGTGAAAAATCATTGGGTTTCAGCCACACGGCTCTTCCAAGCTTAATAAATTACCTTTCCTTAATCCTGGTAACACAATACACTCATTTAAAATATAAACAATACACAACAGATAATCTCTAATACTTGTTTTTCCCCTCACTTTACTTTGAATCTTAATTTTAATAACATACTTACACAATCTACATTTCTATATCTCAATAAAATTTATTCTTTTTCTAAACTCCTTTTTATACTTAAGTAAGGGTATGAAGACTCATATACACGACCTGTGTGTGTATGTACATTAAATTGAAGGTACAGATGCAATATACGTCAACGAGAAAATGCTTAAATGAATTTATTTGTCGAACTCTTGCTCTGATACTCAATCGTGTCACTCGCTTTTCCGAATGTTTGCTCAGCTAATGACATGTGCGACATGCCATGTCTCCTTCGTGAAATCCCAATCGTACATGCGCTAAGGAGTAGAGTGGGTAAAGTTTTGGATTTCAATTAAATGTCGCATGATTCCTTCAGCTCGACTAATATTTACTCAGCAAATGAACTTAGAAAATGTCGTGCTGTTTTGCGAGCTAGCGATCCATTAAAGATAAAGTTTGTTTAGTAATATTCGCATGTATTCTAAATGGAAGTATCTCGAAAGTTTTTCCTTTCCGTGAAATAATAATTACGTACAGTAACTCGCAAGAACTTATTTTTAACCTAATGCTATGCAATTAGTGTTTTATTGCTATGAAAATACTGAAGTTGTGAAATTTGGAGCAAAGTTGACTTCAATTTCATAGGGTATTTTGAAAATTTCTGAGCTGGAATCGTAATTGAAGTTTACGTTTGTGCCCCTATAACTTTCATTTAAGGGAATTTGCGGTTCTCTGATTAGCTTTTAGAAACGCATACAGCATCTCAAGTAAATTCTCACTAAAGCATAAAATTACTTTCTTCTTGTGTTTATAAATGTGCGCCGCTCTTACGTTTGCTGAGACAGAATTCCGCCGAAACACTTTGTGATAAACAAATCATTTCCATCCCCAAAATCCACCTCAAAATAATTTCAGAAATGAAAGGTGTGGTTCATGAGATTCTAAAAACAGAACCAAATTGAACTCCTAGCCAAAAACTCCTGAACAGTGCGTTGAAAAAATGGCAGAAATTCAAGTCTTATACATAATTAGCAAACACACACATTATACGTTTACACTCTAGTGTACACAGAAAATTGTAAAGGCCATTGAACAGGAAAATTATTAAAGTCATTGAACATGCATAGAGCTAAAAGAAACAACCAGGTCCCCCTGAGCCAAAATCCCATCAGGAGGTGCCATGGAGTGTCAGTTTTAGCTAAAATTGCACAATCAGAGAATCAANAAGACCCCCAAATTTTCTACAAGTATTTATTCAGAACCAAATTATTAAGATTTTTATCGATAAATATTTGGTCGCTTAAAACATTTCTCTATTGGAAATACTTTTTTATGATGAGAATCAATTAGTTCGCATTACAACGTAAATAGGAGATTATTGGTTATAATACTTAAGTTCAGACCCCTCCACAAGCGAAAATTCTGGATACACCCTGGTAGATAACTATCGAAAAAATCATTAATATCATTCTTTAAACGGCTATTGAAATGATGTAGTGTTTAACGTAAAACAAATAAAAGAGAATCCTAGGAGCACGATTAAATGATTGGCGAAGATTTTTGTAACTCAGCTTTTTAATCAATATTAGAAACTCTATTTTTCAAGAATTTTAAGTTGATATTTAAACAGAGTGGTAGATTTCTGTATAGAGATTGGTATTGTTAAACTACTTCAAGATTTCTGTAATTAAAATATGCAATAAAATAATTGCTAACAATGATATAAATTATTCCCTTAGAACTTTGCTGTTTCTCAAAATGTGCCGAATGAATTTGTCTTAATCCGTTCGCTTCCGTTTAAATTCACTTTTGCTATTGAAGGTCTGAAGATACGATGCATGTCATCAACTTGCAAAAGCTGGTCGTGTGTAAGCAAGATATATTAATGACCAGACCAGAGGCATAGCCAAGGGGTGGTTTTGAGGGTTAATACCACCCCATAAAAACAAAGCCAACAATCAACGACAGAATGCGACTGGATAGTCTCTCGCAATTATGCCATACAAACACCGCAGGAGATTCGCAGGGTGTACATGTTAAAATAAATCAGTTTCTATTTTCATTAGATTTTGGACTGAAGTACTCCTACCACTAGTTTGTATGCAATGTAATGATTACTTAATGGCTGTAGCCCCTCCATGGATAAACCTTGGCTACGCCTCTGGTAATGACACATGGCAATGTGCCACTCATAATGGAGATCAATACCGTCTCGAAACTAAGGACGTTACGCCGAAGTTTAAGATAGAGAGCATGAGTAAAAGTAATTAAAAGTGCGGAAGTTAAAAACGAGTAGCAAATAGTAAGAATGAATACCACATCGTACTTTTATGTAAAGTTTTATGTGTATATTTATACTTCAACGACGCAATAAGCAATAGAAGATATATTAAACACTCATCGATCACTATGACTACGAATATTTACACATTTTTTGCTATTGACCTGTAAGTTTTAAATCTATCACTTTGAAACCCCGTTTTAAATACTTTACTAATGTTGATAATTTGGATTAATTTTCTTTTATCAGGCCATGATTCATCTATAGTGATTATCCCCTCTCAAAAGAGTGGAGTGAGTAATGATATCGTCAAATATCCCGAAAGTGCGATAAAATAGAGTCAAAGCTACTCTAGTAGTCAACTAAGTACGCATTTATGACATCTTTACAAATTTTCCTCTCATCTCTTTTCGGTTTCCCTTTGCAATATCCTTTCCCTCAAAGAACCCTTTCTTTCCACGCACTCCTTTCCCTGGACTCACCCTCTCCTTCCATTTTATACTTCCTCCTCCTGAGGAAGCACGTAACTCTTTCCCTCTGCTGATTTTTATCTCACTGTCGTCTCGCCGACTCGCTCTTTGCTTTCTCTCCCACCAGAGGGAATTGCTGTCTCCTCTTTCCGAGCCTTCCGCTTTCTCGCAACCCGAGTTTCCTGCTTTTTTTACCCCGAGAATTATTCGGGAGGTGTTCTGAGGAAAGATAGGATTAAATCTCGCGGGATTGCGAGAAACAGGCTGCTCAAAACATTTTCCTCGAGGATTTGCAAGTGAGCAGCCGACTGTGGTGCCATCTCGCGAGAGGGGGGAAATCGCGAAGCGTTTCTCGGCTGAATTATTTATTCGGAATCGAGTCGTGTCAATCTTTAAAGAAGGCGGCGTAAAATGGATACCAGTCATAAGATAAACGTCGAAAGGAATGCCAAGAATCTTGGGGACTTATTTTCCCATAAAATCGCGGTGTTAAAGGTTAGTGATCCCTGGGAAAGGCTTAGTGAAACAGAGAGTAGTTTTCAGTTAGTACTTACAAGGATATGAGTCAAGTTTTACAAAAGGATGCTGAGTTATCTGGTGTCATTTACCTGGAAATAGAGAAAAATGTATTAAAACAGAGATCTTATTGCAGTTTTACTCATTAAAATTATGATTATGTATGTAATTTAGAATAGAATCCCGTTTTAGAACTCTCGTATTAAAACTGTTTAGTAATGAAACTAAATACTGAAGCAATTTGCTAAATTTATATGTGACCAATTTTAAGCGAAAATGTGGAAAATAAAATTTTTAAGTTAAAAAATATTCTATCAGGAAAATAACACCGTAAAGTAATAATAAGCCATGCCTAGAATTTCACGGAATTAAGACTAAAAAATGTGGTGATTTTTCTAGCTTAAAGAAGTAGTCATAGTCCTAACATTCGTATATATGTACATACCTATTTTATGATTTGTCCATCATATTAATTTATATATTTATCAACCGTCCTTCAAAGTGTAGTTAGGTGGATTCGGATTTTTTATTTAAAATAACTTAACCAGTTAATTAGTAAACGCATCAGAATAACACTGATGGTGATTGTAGCCAACCTTTGAGAATCTTGAGATCAATCTAATTCTATTGCTTGTAAAGTACAGAAAGATAAAGATATTTATAATACATATTTAACAAAAACAGCAATATTAATAAACAGCAAATAATTACAATAAAAGTTAAAGCTTCTCTTTTTGATTTTAGAGGAGAGAATTCAAAAAATAGACTTCCACTTCTGATTTTTATTTTTTTGCTTCAATTTTTTATCAATTAACTAAAAATTACTTTTATTTTTACATAAATGAAAAGAAAAATATCACCAACAACCATACCCAAATAAGAATAAAAACCTGGAGCATCACCAATACGGGTTATCCATACAATCTCTCTTTTGCATACCAAAAATGCACAGACATTTAAACTGCAAATGTCAGAAGTATATAGTAGGGTGAATAATTTTATTTCCTCATTGTTTTCTTTCGCGAAAATACAAAATCTTATCCTTGCATATATGTGTTCATGAAAATTATATTTAAGATATACGCTAGAAGAAATAATTTACGACGAAAGTTGAGGAAATGAAATCATATAAAATATTGATTTACGTGAAATGGAAATGGTAAGTATTGCAGAAAATAACAAGCATTTTCGTAAATTACTGACTTTCACTGTCATCAAATTTACTTAGGTTTAGGACGAAAATATCCTCAATGGATTTGGATAATTATGGAGTTAATACAACTTTTAACCCTGTTAAACTACCGGTAAAAGTTTAAAAAAACACGAATCGACATTATTAAAAGGAGCACCCAAACAATGAATAAGATAGTGAATTTTGTATTTTTTAACAACGTACACGAAAATGTAAGGAGGATACAATGAATACATCTATTCCACGGGAAGAGATAGAGAAATATATTCCTGTGTAAAATAGCAGGCATGATAATATTCCGGGGTAAAATAGAATGTACAAGTACATATAATTTATACAAGTATACGGCAATGATTGCCGAGTAATAAGGTAAAGATGTGGAGCGCCACATCTTATCCACTCAGGTTCCACCAGTGATGGAGTTAAAAAAATGTAATTGAAACGACATATTTTCTAGCCTGGTTACATGCATCTTGTTTAAACCCTTCGTAATAAATATTAAGAATATTTGCTGAGAAGCAAAAGCTCAAGATTTCCAGGATTCATAAGACAAGCAAATCCTCTAAGAGCCTCTTTGAATTTTATAATTATTCCTACAAATTCATGCCAAATATACTTCCCTTATCCTTCCTTGAGAAAGAATATCACGGAAGATAGTGTACAAAACGAGAGCGAATAACTGTGGACGCGATAAAATATACGCCGATGATATCCCCTCGGAGTGCAACATGGCGTCCTCAATCTCGATCGCGCACCTTTCCTCGCCATATTCTCGAGGGTTTTTTTTTGCGCTGACTTCTCCAAAAAAGAAAACGTCTACGACAACGCGATGACCCGCAGTATCCCTCGTCTCATAACACTCCTTTCCCCTCACACGCCTCGCTCCACAGCATCTCCCGCTTCAATGGCGCTGGAAAAAGTAACACGGAACCACTCTCCTATCGTTTTCAACGTCGATAGGCGCTAGAGGAAGGATCTCCGTCCACAGCTCTTTTCGACGACCTCCGGAACTTCTGACTCTCTCCACACCTCCCATCAACTCCTCAATTTTTTCCTCTAGCGATATTCCTTCCCGCACCCTCAACCTTCCCTCTCTTACTCATTCCCACATCTTTCTCCACCAGGCACATATCTACTCCCTTAACTCCTTCTCTCTTTATATCAATACTTCGATAAATCTTCGCATTTTCTACGTCTACTTTCGCGAGTAGGTAGATTATGCGGGTGCGGAGCCCCCTGAATTTTCAGTATAAAATCTAAAATCATTCGATTTCTGATTTAGAATTTCAAATTCAAATGAGAAGATCAAATAGTGAAAACTAGGAAATAGGAAAATTTGGATAAAATTGTAAGTATTTTTGAACATAAAGCATGATCAACAAGAACATCATACAAAACGAGATCAATTATGAAACAAAGCATGAAATATAAAACATGGAACGTAAAGCATGAAACATAAATATGGAACATAAAACATGAAATATAAAAACAGGAGTCATAAAACATAAAATATCGAACAAAATCAAAAAATGAAACAATACATTAAATATAAAGCATAAAGACGTTATTTTAATGCTTTCGATTTTCATTCCTTGATTTTCAAAATTTTAATTTTTTGATATTTCAATTGCAATTTCGTTATATGGAGTGGGATATTGATTCAATTACTTCAGCGTTAACCTTTCCGTCACATCTTTTTTTGCTTCCGCATGCTTCTTGCCCATCCGAAAGAAATTTCATCGAAAGGCAGAAATACAGCTCTGGAAGTTAATTTGACGGTAGCAATTTTTCGCCGGAATCGATCTCTTCGTTCCCGATAGATCCTCGTTTTTTTCTTCCAATAATAACTAAGATACGGTTAGGTTTCGAGGACGAATTAATTGTTCCTGGAACCGAGGACGATACCCAGAATGTTTCTATGGGCTCGTCGTGTAGTACGGATGAGGTTGAATTGGAAACTTACACCTTACCGCTCTCCAATTTGATTGAGGATCCTCCACAGAACAGAATTAGAAATTTCCATGGAGTAAGGAACTATTAATGCGTCATACATTATCATAGCTACTTCAATTATCTCCTCCTTTAGGCATATTCCACCACTAACCTTTAAGTGCTAACGGTATCCCGTCAAAAATATTCAGGTTCTCTGAACATACTTTCATCTTAGGCATTCTTCGTGATAGCATAATGCTTTTTCGTGAACCTCAATAGCAATGCAATTCCACATCTAAATTATGTTCTATTTAGTTTGACATTTAATGGAATTCCATGTAAAAGATTCAATTGAAAAATTTCCTGTGGAACCTTACTCTCTCCGTGTAACTAATTTTGAATCATTCAGTTTACTATAGAAATTAGGGCTTAAATATGAAACAAATGTCTTAAATTTTGAATTTTCTGTATCAGTTTTGTTTTTAATATCTCGTACAGTTTCATTGTGCTGTGAATTCATCGGAGGCAATTATCATTATACTTATACCTGAAGAGGAGGTGACGACTGCCTGATATAATATTATGGTTATTCGAGTTTGGAGTTGTACAAAAACCGTTCTAGGGATATCACAGAAAAACTGTTACAGCAAATGTTTATTAGTAAGGTTTTAGCAAGTTTTTAAGGCGAAATTCCTCATTCGGGAGATACTCTGGCAACCTCTGCAAGCTTTTTGCACATTCCTTGTAACGGAACCATCATCTTAAGTATAAATTCGTATAAAATACGAGTAGATCTCAAAGTTATAGTTATCGTGGGTTATTGGTAGGATAAAATTCCTACCAAGAGCTTTACAACGAGAATAAGTTCCAATCATTACGTTAATCCATTACTGAGAAATAGTTGTTTCACAAATTGATTTCCCTTTCAGCAAGTTTAATTCCCTTCTGAGCATCCCTCCCACACCCATAGAAAAAGGAAGATCATTCTTCTCAGCTGGCCTTTTCATTACCAGTATTCGTTCATCACTTAGTGATCGAAGTGTCGACACTTTTTGTTTTTGAAAAGTTATTATAAATCAACTAATACAAAATAGTGATTTGAATACTGAAGTTTTACGTGTTTTTTTTTACTTTAAGGGACGTGAGTAAAAGCATGACATTTTTACCTCTAATATTTGTTACTCAATTTTGTACGTAGTGTTTAAATTTGCTTGGATTAATTTTTTTATTTATGACACCTGAAAGGTAACCAAAAAATTAATTTGTATGGTTAGAATTCAATAAAACATACGACGAAGAATTTGTATCATTATACCATCAATTTGACAAAGTATTAATCCCGGGAAATTCCCAGCATCCCGTGATCGTTAATTTTTCCATCCCAGAATCCCGGAATTGTTAAAAGTCCGAGAAATGAGAAGCCCTGGAAGTGATTTCTCTTGAAACTGAAATGTCAAGTATCTGTGAAATATACCATCTAACTTCATTGAAGGATAGCTCAAGCTATCCGGTCGGGCGTTTCGGATTTAAACAAGAGAGAAATGTACAGAGTAGTGATCCTTTATTCTAAGACGAGATAAAATAAGATCGCAAATCAAGGAAAAACTTAATCTAACATCAAGTTGGGAGTTATTTCTCCACCGATGCATCACATTCACCTGTTTACAACCGAACTTTTGTATGACGCGGAAAACATCATAATACTGCTCACGAAGCCATCCTTCTATGCAACGATGTTTTAACATTGGACGTTCATTAAGTATATCTTCTTTTCTTCCACAGCTGCAATTTGAGAAAGACGAGGAAAGTAAAAGGGGAAGCGAAGAAAGTAAAGAAGAGTACCCTAAACAAGGACGCATCTCCTTGGGAGAGACTCGGGACAAATAATAAAATTGGATAAACAAGCGGTCGGAAGGGGTAACAAACGAGGACGAAAATTCCGAAGAGAAGAGAAGCTGTTCGGCAGAACTAAAGACTTTATAGGTCGGAAAGAGGAAGAGCGGGAGACGGTGGAGGATTTTCCAATACGTAAACGATATTGACGAAATGAGAAGGGTTCCCGAGGTCGGTGATAGGCTGAACTGGATTGGGGCCGAATGGGGTTATCAGAGAAGTAATGCACCGTAAGAATGGGGAAATCAAGTTTAGGCCGAGGGAAAAAAGGACGTGAAAAGAAGGAGGGGCTGAGAAGTGAAAGGAAGTAAAGGGGAGGGGGAAGAGTTTGGAAGGAGGGGAGCAGAGGAAGGGAATGCGAAGTCTGGGTGGGAAGGGGAGTGGGGAAAGGGAAGTGAAACAAGGGAAAGGGTAAACGAAGGCAAGGTAGGGAAAGAGGTTGAAGGATGGTTGGGATTAGAAAAGAGTACGTATAGGGAGGGAAATGGAGGGTCCATTGTGCTCCAATAGAGCTTCCGAGATAGTAATATGGTTCTCCTATCACGACCTAACACGGGATTGAAGGGTGCATATAAAGAAAAGGCGCACTTCTGAAATATCGTTGATCCTTCTCTTTCTGCTACTCGCTGACAAAGTCGAGGAATAAATCAGTCCGCTATGAGGTTTATGAAGGTATTAGCTGCTGCTTGAGACCGTAACCCTTCATAGTGCGGGTAAATAAAGAACGATCCATTGTGGGTGGCTTATCCGGAACGAGCGATAAACCCTGAAGTAGGTCATTGTTTTTACAGGTATACGGAACCATCGTCAAACGTGGAAATATTCTTCAGGGGTAAGGGATACACATCGAAGGATCCATTCCATATAATAATAATATCCCGTGTAATCGATGTTTTACGGATATCTTCCTGTTAAGCTTCCTCAGTTTTCATGTTTAGTTTACGAAGTTGGAAAGCTCCATTCTATGTGCACATGTGGCATTCTGATTTGAAAAATCCGTGAACTTTATTGCGTTCTCATGTTTTCAAAGCATATCAGCCAAAACTTCAAGATTAATCTTGAATTTTATTTCTGCTATAGTCCTGAGCAACTTTCAAGTGTTTTATTTCAACTTTTGTTTGCTTAAAAACAATGCTTTATTCTCCTCTTTTAAACCAATCTCATATGTCGAGTAAAGGTTATACGCGAGAATGAGTACATCTAGACGACATGATATTAATTCGATGTAAATGCAAAGATCACGTTTTATGAAAACATTATTCGCCTGCGCAATATTAAGCTAATAGGAAGATTTTATAGGGAAACCTCTTAAGAAAATTATAGTGGCAATCCCAAAAAAATGCTTCAATAATGCCAGATGAATAGTCGAAGTTTATAATATCAAAATACCTCAGTATCATTCATATTATTATATAGTTCATGAGACATGTGATTATTTCATATTAAAGTATGATTGCATCATGGTCAGAGCTTAGACATTTCCTGCTCCATTCAGAGATCAGCCAACAATATTTAGAAGCCGAATTCGATATTGAATCTTTTCTGATATTCATGAATAACCCTATCTAGATGAAGATAAAGCACGACATTCCCGAGGGATTTTAACGGAGGATTGTCTCTATAGAAAAAAGCTCAATAGATATGAAAACCACTTCATAGGGTTACAATAAGTACGTTTTCAGGAATCTTCAAAACTAGAGGAATTTATAAAAGTTCGGATACTAGAAATAAATAAGAATGTTGTTTGACTATGCCTTAATTCAAGGTCGAGAAAATTTTTTTCCGAGCAAGTCCGATAAAATATCTGATGAAATGGAAGAACTTAAGAAAATAATTCTTAAAATAAACTTGAATTTATAAAAATATAACCCGGAAGCAATCCTTGACATCTACCAAATGACACATCCGTGCGTGGAAGCAAACCCAGAACCCCAGCGTAGACCGACGAGCAAACTAACCACTCTTCTACCAGGCATTTCGAACAATGTTTCACGGTTCATTCAAATGAATAAGCTATGCCTCTTTTTTTACGCTCTTATTTAATAACTTAACTTAATTTATTTATGTTATACCGGAAAAGTAGATTATTTATGCAGTGTCTAAATTGCTTGCTCCAGATAATTGAGTGTGAAGAGATGGATGCTCTATGAATAGAGACAGTTATGAAAGAGGAAAATTTAGCGTCGACTTGAGCGAGTGGAAAGGAAGTGGAAAGGGGGAGTCGAAGAAAATCGAATAAAGTGCTCTAAGCAAACGAGAAGGAAGAGAGGTGTGTAAAAGGGGGGTGGAACGATGCAGAAGCATTCTGCAGAGAAAATAAATCCCTTCAAAGAATATGTAGCAATGATGTTGCTTTCAAAATCACTCCGAAGGAAGGTAAGAAACAAGAAATTCAGGGAGGGAGAAAGGGGGTGAAAAGAAGGATCTTTCGTGCCAAAAGTTTGCTACAACTTCCGTCTCTAAAGCTTAAATAGAGATTAAAATTGCATGATGAAAGCCACTGTAATACTGTGTACGTATCGTTTGCTCATTTACGAACGAAACTTATTCTTTCATTAATTCGATCCAACCCCGTTATATTGAAAATGGTCATATAATTATATTGTTTACCATACGTACAGATCTACCTATAGTAGTTTTATTTATAATTATATGAGTCATATAATAACTTATGAGTCATATAATTATGAGTCAATATATGAAGTACCGTGCACGTGGTATATCCCAGTTTTCACAGTACACTCGAGATGTACAAGATATCTCCTCAAATATTGATGAGATGACGCTCTGACTAAAAACAATCAAAGGATTCTGTTTGCATATCCTGATGAGGGTTATCTTAACCTATAAAAATGTATTGATTATTTTAACTCTGCAGCAAGTTTATATCCAACTATTTCACATCGACAGAATGTTATGTTTTACTACAAACTTACTTAAAGTAATAAAATGTTTATAATCTTAAAATTACTTCTTAGAATCTACTTAGCAAAGTTCTTCTATTATGGTGTGTCCGAACTTCCTAAGGAACCCTGAAATGCTGACTTTGGGATTTTGAAAGAACATTCAAATCAATTAAAGGAGCAATAAGCTATGTATTTTCCATTTTAAATTATACTAACCAGCTCCAGGGAGCGATCCGGCATAGAAGACATTTGAAATAATTCTTTTCTATGTATATTCATTGGATGTTGAGTTAAGGATTGGATGGTACTTAATGAAGGGATCATTATGCAGAGTTCATCAAAATAATCTGCACGATTCAAGAAAAAAAATCTTGCTCGAACATTTAAGAAATACATTTTGGAGACTTCATGAGGTTACTACTCATATGTTACTCTTGTCCAAATAATTACGTGAAGTGCCTAATACAGTGGCTGTTAGATTCGGAACAATTTTAGGTATGATGAAGGCAGGTATATGTGAGGTAAATCATACAGCAGTTTTCAGACTGATAAACGTACTCTAGCTTATCACCCTCCACTTTAAGCAACTTTTGTAGTTGCAAAGATTACATCTAGTTAATATCCTGAAAGCCATCTTTCGGTGTGTGGCAGGGGGAAAGGAGAGATAAAAGTTATCTTTGAATGGTCTCATGATATTTCAATAGACTTAATATTTACACAAGTTTCTTTTTCTGAAGTGGGTTTTTTATTTTAAATCTTTTTGCAAGGATATTTTTTCCTTTGACATTATAAATATGCTATAATGTCCTTTTTTGGAGTAGTTGATGCCCTATGTGCACATGGTACAAAATTCGAATGTTCGACATAACATGAGCATAAGCACATGGAAACGAGTAGGTGATAAAATGTATTTCCGAAGTATCGTTTACTGAGTTTTCATTTCTTTCTCACCAACAGTAAACGGAAAATGAAGCAAAATATTCAAACCTTGGTGGTTTATTTCTGTTACAGAGAACGAGGGAAAATATACTAAAAACTTGTCCAATCATCGGCGTTTGTATAAAAACGTAAAAGGAAACACCGAATAATAGTAAAACTTGGAAAACGAGAGAAAGCGGAAACCAGAGGGGGAGAATATAAGCAGTAAATATGATTTTTGTTGAGCACAACAAAGCTCTAAAAATCGAATACCATTCTGAGGGAATGAGGATGTGATGTGAAAGGGAAAGGGGCATGAAAGTGCTCGCTTCACTCGATATCGCAAGGCCATTGGATGGTCTGATATAGAAAGGGCAGGAAGAATCAAATGGGAAATACGAGATTTAAAAAAAGAGGCGCCAAAAAGAGGAGGCGAAAAGTTGGAAGATCTAAGTTGGAAGAAAGGGAGAGATATTTTTTGCTCTGCGAGAGAATCCACTTTCCCGTCGGGACTGATTCAACGCGACGACGACGCTTCAGACTCGATTCGCAGAAACTTCACTCGAGCCAAACAATAGCAGAAGTTTGAGTGAGCTCTGAGAAGATTCCAAGCCGCCATGCTTTCAAATGAAGATAAAAAATACCCAACCTATCGGGGGAGTTAATTTCACTCCAGAAAGTCAGCTTTTTCTACAAAGCCGCTAAAATGTAAAGTGATGAATGAAGATGTGAGAGAGGAAATTGTACATGGCCGTTATAAAAATAGAGATTTAAAATGCTCCTAAGCCCTAAGCTCATGCCGTGACCAGATCAATGAGACCATGGGAGTTCAGGAGAAACTAGCTTTATGAGAAGAACCAAATTTATATCTGAAGATGACTGCTTATCCACTGAAATAGATGGTGATGTCTTGAACGGTGTTTTTTCCAGAATAACGGTCTCCTTGATCATGCTCTCGTGTGATCTCTGGGAAAGACCCCTTAAAGCTAGCACATTTGGTTCAGTTTTTTTCACATCAGCATTAACGCCCACTTCTAAAGCTTTAATACATCTTAAACTAAAATCATGATAATAAAATGATATACTGATTTGCACAGTAAATGAATAAAAGGTCAACTGAGAGCTCGAGGAGAGAGCTCATCGTAGGTACATGCCTAAAACGCAATAGGAATTTCATATTTATTTATAGCTGCATTTGTTCAGCATATTTCATTAAAGGCTATATAATGATGCACGGAACAAAAATTACCTATGGATACGCTACATTTTGAGGTCAACATGTTCTCTATAAAACTACAAAGAAGAATAACATTCCTTAAGGTCACCGAAAAAAACCACAGAAATAGATATCCATTTTTTAAAAATATGTATCTCATGCCAAAATTACTTTAAATAGCCGTTAGCAAAAGTCTTCGTAGTATTTACTGCGCTGAAATCATAAGACCATCTTAATTTATAATAGAAAAAGAAAATAATTGGAAAACGTTTCATTGAGATGTTAATTACTCCAATTGTAATGTATACGATTATGATATGGAAAATTAAAGAAATATCATGATAGTGCCTCTGCCAGAGTTTCGGTGCCTAGTTAAAGGTCAAGAGGCCTTTCATTCGAATCGCCTAATTACAGAGGTAAATCGGTCCAGTCAAAAATTAAAATTTAATACACATGACGCCACATGACTATTCATGTAAAGTTATCTATAATGTGATGCTCCTGAGGAGTGGGGAAAGCAGATATCTTCCATTCGGTATTTTATAAGATGCCTCTAATGTAGACATATTTCTTGATTAATATAAGTAAGTCAGCCCCTAGATTTTTGGTAAAAGAATATCCAAACCCTTACATTAGGGAAACAGTACAAGGTTGCGTTGGTGTAAATATGTGTGAACTGGAAGAAGTGACGACAGAATTCATATGGCGAATCGATATTTTAGAGGAAAGATTAATCCTTACAAATTTTAGAAATGAATTAACAATAAATTTTATCACTCTGCTAATGCTTACTATGGAGAACATATTTAGAAATATTTCGGAAATCCCGATTTCCATATTTTGAAATATCTCTTCATGAGTTATCATTGACTTTTTCAATATAATACCCTTTATAAGGATTTGGATAATGTTTTCAACTACAAACACAACTTTACATTACTATATACGTACTTCTTTTGTGCACATATACCTATAAAATAAAAAAAAAATGATTCGTTAATACATCAGGAGTAAATCATCTTACAAATTATATTTGAAGAATATGCTTTAATTCAGATCAAGTAACTGGAAAATCACATAAAGATTTAGATAATTTAAGTGCTAATTGAATATATCAAGGAAATATAAATTTAACAAAAATGAATCTATATCATCTTAGACTGGCATAAAGAAGCATTTTCTGCGAAAGGGCTTCCAGCCTTAAAGTGTAAGGCCAGAGGTTCTCGTAATGTTTCCCTCATTCTCTATATTCTTTTATCTCAGAATACTACTAGAATATTACGCTCGTAACTTATCTTCTATCTGTTATGAGCAGGACCAACTTCGTCTATAAGTTTGACAGGCTAAAACCTTGGAACTTCAAATTTAGCAGGGCTAGAGTTAAGGTTTATATTGTTGTGTCTGTAATTGGCTTTCTCTATACACACTATATTCTAGTCTTTGAACAATCTTTCAATAACTCTTCTTGCAACTTAATGGTTTAGAAATATTTATGAATGCCTCAGGAGTGTTCTCTGAAAATCTGGTTCATTTCGGAGTAAAAAAATTTTCAATCGACAATTCGACATTGATTCCCGGATTGGGTTCTTTGACGAAAACAGAGAAAGAGATAACTTAAGTATATATCTGTGAAAATAAGAGGAACTTTAATAATATTTGTGATTTCAATTTTTAAGAAAGAATTCGAACTTAGAGATTTCTTGAAAAATAATACTTACTTTAGAACCTTTATACTAAGTTTAGTTATTCAAACCTCAATGGCGAAGTTAATTTCAACATTTATATTATTTTCAATGAAAACTGAGTTATTCAATAAAATTATATGCCATTGGTATGTTTATTCTGTTTAAAGTACTCTTCCACCTTACCATAGTCGTAGTGATGGAAAATTGGGATGGCATTCACCTCTGAAATAGCCTAAGACCTCTTCATTTAAATCGGAAGCGGGTTACGAGCCACACATTTTGCTCTTCACGTATATTTATGTACTCATTACTGTAGGGGTACATTTACGCCTTAGAAAACTCCTTTGCGAAGAGGATAGAAACTGAAGACGGAGAGAAATTGAGAAGAGGAATTAGACGATCGAAAGCGAAGCTGCATTAAGAGAGGAATGCGAGAGAGGATCCTGTGAACAGCGAAACTATTCCTCTTCCCACGCAATGATTTGAATGTAATGGTGCTAAAACCACAAACACACACACATTCACGTTCAGTCGGCGTCTACAGGGAGGGATTTTCTGTGCTTAATGCCCCAAGTTTCCTGGTGAATGGAAGAGCGGAGGAAGGAGAGGTAAAGGACAAGTGCAGGGAACGCCGAGGGCGAAGGAACCAAACGTAACGAAAACATAAATCTTCACTTCTGGTAATTACTGTGAATAAAAAGATTTTACATTCATATATATTGTTGTAATAATAAGGGGGATGTGATTAACGTAACATCGATATTAATTTAAGAAGGTCTCGCCACGTAGAAAAGCGAAGTAATAATGAGACGGAATTTCTAAAATTCTACATTTTCGCATTAAGTCTTTCTTAAGAACAGTTCGCAGTCTTTTTCATTATCGTTAGCATTAAAACATCGTCAATATTCTACCAAATAAAATGATATGCGTGAATAAAAACCAGCGATATATGCAACGAAGAGAAAATTTCCGTTAGATTAAAAATCATTTCTTATGACCGTCTGCGACTGCGCAAATCTCATGCTAATTAAGACGATTTAAAACACTTTGGCACCAAATAATATAATCTTTAAGAAAATTCGGTTGTTTCATAACGTATTTACCTGTAACGGAAAGATGAATTCAGGCCAGAATCAAATAAATATTTTCTACCGATAGAAAATGATTGGAGAATACTGAGGGTACTTTTAACTTTTCTAAGGATTCGGATATATTTTGGGCTGTAAACCTACCGACCAAGCAGAAAATCAGTCCAATGCTGCCTTGTCCAAAGCTCAAAATATTGAACTGAATTGTTAAAAATTTGGGGAACTAATCCCAGGGGATAGTAACCATATATACCGACGATGATGCTTACAATCAATCAGCAATTAAAAAGCCATGTGATGTCCAAAAACTGTTTCACTTAAGTGGAATATATATTTAAATCAATGGGAATATCCTGGACTCTATCTTAGCCGCGAGGAATATTTAAAAATCAGAGGATGATTTTAGCGAATGATTTTAAATAACTATTTAAAACATTAACGTTTTGATAGCATAACTGGTAGTAATTATCTTAAATATCTTGATGCCACTTCCTATAGGGCAGTTTTTTCAACAGTACTCCACTGAGCAATAGTTCTTCGCGAATAATACTAAGGTTCATCACAAATATTTAAAATATAAACTAGGAACATTTATACATTATATAAAATCATCAATTAAAATTAGCTGGAGATTTTAGTACATCAATTTGTGATAAGTACCGGACTGTTTTGTATTATATTCTCCTTGTGGGAAACGGTTTGTTGAATGTTTTTGCTTAGAGCTTGACGTAAATTAGACAATTTCTTTTAGTGTCCCGCGGGCCAGGAAAGAGCCTACCAAAACATTTCGGTTTGGTACTTATACGTCCCTGGGGATCTAATCTTAAAATGGAGCAAAAATAACAGCAGTAGAAGACGAAACATCCTGAAATGAGATAAGGTTCAAACTGAAGCGAATACCCCATTGGAATACGAGTGTGCAGCCTGCCGAAGAAGACGGCGCGTCATCTTCGAAAGTGCTGCCCTCTTTAACGCGGACTGAGATCTACAATGCACCCATAAATCTTCCGCGAGGTGCATTGTGGGTAAGGAAGCGAGAAGGTGGAGGGATAAGTTACTATCGCGTTTTAAATAGGGCGGAAAAGATTAACGGCCCGACCGCCACCCTTCCCGCCATGCACCGCGTTGCATTAGTCTTATAAGGCTCTTTACGCTCTCCAGAAATAAGGAAACGTGGAATTTAAGGCATAGCGGAGAATAAAATAATACCCGGCAAAATGTGCGAAAACTTTACGAGATGAAGGCACGATACATTCGTTTTCGGAAGAATTTCCTCCCCATGAGGCGCCAGCGTTAATTCCTCTAAGAAAAGAAGGCGATTTATATTCGGTTGGCGTGCGCCGAGAACTGGAGGTCTTTTATTTCAGTATTTTAGGCGAGAAATAGGGCAGCGGAGAACGTTATAGGCAATGATATGCACTCTCGCTAACACTACCTTATTAAGGGCGGGCGATTATGAGAGGAGGAAAAAATGGGACGTGCAGTTCCGAACGCGTTCCGCTAATCTCTTTCTTAAAACATTGCAGCACGATCTGCTTGAGCCATGTACGTCGAAATTACCCTATTCAAGGCTCCCGCGCTTTCTCATATACCATTTCCATTTAGTTTTTTTCATACCCTTAATCATATTGCATTCTTGAAAACTATCATTACGTCAATGTCTAACGTTTTCAGAATTAGATTATTTGCAACATGATGACTTCATTTAGAGTAGCAGAGTCGTCTTCTGAATAAAATTGCGGTGATTTCCAGGCGTTGCAGCCATCTTCTTCAGGCGAATTGAAGGCCGCTTCCTATCCAGAAGATCTTCCTATCCTTCCTATTTATTCAATAGACTACGTTGTATACTCCGCATGAACAATTATGCAGACGGTTCGCAACGAAAGCCTTCGCATCATTTTTTTACATCAATAAATTGAATCATATTGTTTAAGGTATGGTGGGTTGGTAGTTGAAGGTGGGATGCGAGAACAAAAGACTATGCGAATTACAAAGGATAAGTAGTTAAATTGAGTAAGGAAGCGCTTGTTTTCAAGAAGTATAACTCGCAGAAAAGAGTAATAAATCTATTTTATAATGTTGCGTCATTTATACACATACTTGCACCTACAGACTTGTTCGAAGCCATCAAAATACTTAAGAAACTATTACGTATACGAAAAAAATAAATATAACCTACTTCGTAAATGGTGTTGCCACATACAGTTACAGATTCTCCAGGGCAGTGCTTCCAAATCGATAAGCTGGATAAAGCTCTGGGTGAGGTGCACCATTCCTGAGAGCTCCATGTGCTTATAATATTGCAGGATGTGTGCCTTTACTTTTGCGAGATGGTTCATTTTGTATTGGGAATTCGCACAAGCAGTTATGAATAATTTACAATCCTCTCTCAAGCAATAAAAGGAAGGAATTATAGAGGAAGACCTAGTTTCGATTATGAGAAGCTGCGAATGATTAGAGTTAACATTTTAAAAATAATGCGAAATTGAAACGACAGGCTGAGGACAGGTTAGCTGCGACAAATCAACCTTTCGATTACTGACCCATAGTGACTCTTCTTTCAAGCCGTAATAATATTTTATGTGAAATTGAATGCATAGAGAAACGCACCAGCGCTTTGCTTGGCAAACCTGGAATGCTGACTAAATACCTATGTACATTCAGGAAAAAAGTGTTATGAACCACTACCACAGAGGATGCTATATGAATCAAAACACAAGAACTAATAAAAGCACTATGCCTTTATTCTGTAAAATATAATAACCACTGTAACTTTTATGAGTCTAGTGGTTTGATAATGGTACTTAATAGAGAAGGATACACTCAAGGGTATGACGGTTTCGTAAGGTAGTTATGATGAAGGGAAACAGCTTGAAAAAGGGGTTGACAACCCCATCAGTAACTGGAGGCCTTTACGGCCGAGGGAACAGCCAAGATTTTCTCACTAGCAGATATACAACACTTTGCGCCCTGTCAACATCATGACCCCATAACCCTAAACTCTTTCAGCCCCTCTTTAGCCCACACAATTTCCTCCAAGCCACAGCCCCCAACTTCCTCTGCAACACAACTCCCCGAATAACGCGCACTCCCAAAACTTTTCTTGCCATCGCAATGCTTTGCATCCTCTTCCACATCTTGTTACCACGAGGGCGGATTCTATTTCATTCTCTTTCCTTTTGTCAAACAAATTCCCTCCGTCCCTTGCTGCTTCCTCAATCCACTGTTCTTCCACATTTGCATTTGATGTCTTGATATTGTTCGAGAGGTCTGAGATTGAATTCCGCCAACGCCGAGCAAATGAATGCCACCTAAAATTTAGCAAAAGGCTGTTATGTGCCTCTTGCAATTTTTGGATAGATCTAGCCGTATGAAATTTAGAAGAATTTCTATATTATCTTGTAACTGTTCAATGAATATAAATGAGTTTCGAATTCTCTGCATTAATGAATGTTTCCGTTAGGAGAGTTTGGCATTCGAAGAACATTTTATTCGGCAATAATTGTTAAATAATTAGTATAATGAATTTGTATCTTTAAAAATATAGAATATATTTAGCCCAACAGGTATGTGTGTTAATTTATTGGTATAATTATAACTATAGAATAAATATAAATGTTAATATAACTGTTACAATTCGAAAAATATTTTCTACAGCGATAAATGTAATGCAGTTGATAAATGAATATACCATTCGGTAGTTTTTCCTATGGTATTACGAAATGAATTTGAAAGTCGATGGAAGGGAACTGCAATGTCGACACACGAGCTTCAGTCATTTAGAAAGTATTTATGATAAAATTGGTAATGAAACAACACATTATACAGAGAAGATTGAACTAAATATGTAAATTATCCTATCTTATTCGCATCATCTACTAATTGCGACATTTATTATTTAGATGATATCACTTTCGATTAACGTTCAAATGTTAGGGATAACGTTATGGTCAACTAAAATTGAATTGAATACGTATGAAATTAATGTAAATACTAATATTATTTGAGACTAATAAAATCGATGGTAGCAGACTTTAATGTGTGGAAATCCATAACACTAGGATTATAAGAACAAAATTAGAAACACTCTTTTTCCACAGATGCATTTAAACAATTCACGACCGGTTTCGGCACAGATCGGCCATCGTCTGGTAACCAGACCATCGGTCACCAGACGATGGCCGATCTGTGCCGAAACCGGTCGTGAATTGTTTAAATACATCTGTGGAAAAAGAGTATTTGTTATTTTGTTCTTATAATCCTAGT
>KZ308138.1:875915-1013656 GCA_000376725.2 Ladona fulva | reverse complement strand
TCTAAGAGATCCTATTAATCACAAGAGAATGATGATTTAACAGAGCAGCCATTTGATAAAGAATAATTTCTTTGAAGATAACCTCACTGCTTTCTTTCAGCAAAACCTCGAAGGATCGCTGTTCTGCTATCCTTCACAAGTTTTTATTTTTCTCCCTCTCCAATTTTTCAAACATTTTAACGATTGATTTACCCGATTCAACCTTGGCCTCACTCGAAAATCTTTACTGTTCCATTTTTTCCCAATTATTGTCTTCCTAAGTTCGACGCGAAAAAATTAATGACCCTCAAATCTACCTCTCTGTTCTAAAAGGTTTTCCATAAAAAATGTATCCCTTTTGCAACCGACGGAAACTCTTATATTCATATCGATTACTATTCTGAATGAACAAATTCTTCCGAAATCTTTTCTTAAACTGATTCATCTATATTTTAACGAATACATTGCTCGAGTTATTTGAGCTGTAGTTATCAATCACTGAGATCCTTATTTCTCTAGTTTTCGCGGAGAACAATATTAGCTAACTGATGGTTAACGACAATTTTATTAGTCGGGAAAGTCAGACCGGTTATTAACAATCATTTTCGTAATGCACTAAAATTGATTTTTCAGTACGTGGTGCTAATACTTCGTGTTATCATCCCCACAAATTTTTCTCGTTTTACAGGGAGTGTCCTCTTCTGATGGCAAACAGAAGAGAAAAATTGTAGCATGACAAGACTTTTCACCTTCCGGGCAAGTATTCTAACCACTGAACTACCATGTCGCGCCTCTTTTACTCCGTTAACAGGATGCTTTGAGAACAAGGCAAGAGGCGCTCCACAGCCAGATGTCCTCGTTCAGACAGCCGGCCACGGAAAGTGCGAGACCTGGGTTCGAGTCTCAGTTATGTCGCTATTTTTCCCTACTATTTATCCTTCGGTTTTAATTAGCTCGTCTCCTCGTGCAAAGTAAAACACCTTATCCTTACGTTTCCTCTGCTTACTACATCGCGGAGGTTTACTACAAAATTTGCGCCTGATTATCAGATTCTGTTTAAATTAATTTTGTTGCTCTACTTTCGGAATAATGTAATAAAATATATTGTTTATTATGGAAGAGAGTTTTCATCCGAAATTTTACAAGTGCGAATTATTGTTTAAAAAATCAGGAATACAGCGCACTAATTGATGTCCCACTAAATCAATTCTATTTTTCGAAGCTCAAAATCATAACGTTAAATTTATCGCTCAATTACTGATGCACATCCTCGAAAATATAGCTAATTAATATTTTATTAAAAAATGCCAATTTTCAAGTGGCCTTCAAAGTGCTGTCGGCGAAAAATGCTTATGATTTGGTCATGTTTGTAATAACTTGACCCACAATGCAATCATTCTGTGCATAAAATCCCCGATTCATCCTGGTATATTAACCGCGACTTTTAATTGGATACTTCGTGGAGTGCTTATTATTTAAAAAGCACAGTTTTCCTATTTTAGAACCTTTAAAAGTACGATTGTTTTAGAATACAACGTTTTCATACACTGAGATTATTAGATTCGTTAATTCACCCTAGGGATATTCTTGCTTTCATTTCAAGAACTCTTGTATTTATTTTTTAATTTTATTTTGCGGCTGAGGAAAAGACGTTCATTTTGCCTCTAACCGAAAAACTTTCAAAAATGTACAAGTTCTCTTTGTGGTCCCAGGACGAGGAACGTTTCGGCTCGGTTCGCGGTTCAGCCCATTGCGGTCACATTCCGCTCTGTTCTTTCGAAGAAATTAACTTGGTAAAAACCTCGAAATCTTACAAACAGTCGGATAAAACTACGGCGCTATACGAAGAACGAACCTTTTTAAAGGGAAAGAATAATTCTTTGTTCTGCAAATGTTGATTGGTCACTCGTAAACATCGCTCTGCGTGCGTTACGAACCACAAGCAAGAAGAGAAGACAAAAACAAATTTAACGATGCTAGAAAATAAAAAAAATATTAAATGAAACCACAAGGCAATGTATTCTCTTGATGTTAATGTATACAACTATTATTTTTGTCACACGATCCAGTTCGATATGGCATTGCAGGATCTTTATTAATATAATTTATATGTCAAGCCGACGATAAAATATTTGAATTTATCTGTAACGCTTCGAATATCACCTCGAGAGGCATTTTCAGATCTTTTTTCTAACTAAAATCTCGTTATTTTTCTAATTCGGAGCCTTGCGAATTAATTTAAACTAAAATATCTGTCGATACACCATACGTATTGAAAAAAATACGTTGAATATCATCTACATCCGCTACTTGTCATACCGTATGTATTTGTTATATGTATTTGCGGGTTCCCTATTCTTCTTTGGGTGTTTTCCCGCATCGTGAGTTACTCTCCATAAATCTTCAGTTGAAGAGCTCTTCTCCATAACCCAAATTTTTGTGTTTTTTTTTGCATGTATCTATTACTAGTTGTATGTAGTAGTTTTTATTCATCAACTTGAATGCCAATTAGTTTGTATCAATTTTTGCCGGATCGTATGGATATATTGATTTATTTTTCTAGAGCAAAATTGTTGACCAATTCTAAACAATTGTAGCCAATTGTTTTTCGTTATCAGTGAAATATTATTATCATATAATATTTCCATATGTTGGGTTGAAGAGAGTTCATTCTGGCCTAATTTCGCCGTAAGAGTAAAATAATTATAATTATTATCGACCAATAAGACTATTATTTCTGAACTATTTCATCAAAAGAGAGGTAGAAAAAGAGATAAGCATACTCGCAGACTTAAGCTTAAATGAAGACTTCAACTACGTTTCCTTCTCTTAAGTTTGGGACGCACTTTAAATCCAAAGGAGTAAGTAGTTTCTAAAACAAAATTTAAAACCTCTCAGCGCGATTTATTCCTGAGTTACTGTTAAGTTTTGTGTCACGTTCTAATTTATTCTTACTTTATTTTAGAGGATCAACCGGATTTCCTACTAGAAGCCTTTAATTTCATTTTATTTAATTTCATTTTATATTCTCAGACAGCAAGATATCACGTTTCCGAAAAGGTACGTGATTGAATTCGGACTAAAAAGACGTGATGAGATTTAGTGATGATTAAGCGTGAGGAAGATTTACAAGTATCACGATTTTGTAAATTCGCACACTTTTCCATAACGCACTAAGAATGAAATGCCTTATCGGTAGAAAAAGAAGACGTCTTTTTCTGACAGGCAAAACCCTATACAGGTGTAATTCGTCCAAATAAGGACAATTTTTCAGTCGGCGCCACCAAATTACAAACAAAGCGCCATTTAGTCTTCTGTACTTTCAAATACACCAAATCATTTTTTTTTTTACTGTCTAAGTTTGCATCATTCACCCAATGATCAAATATTTAGTATTTTGCCGTATTTTCAAGGTGGAAACTGATGAATAATGTAGAAATAGTTAAAAAGAGATTGACCTAAAAATGCATAACAACAAGTACACAAGTAAATTGGTAGACATGAGACTATACAAATGAATATGAACAACGGAAATGAATGTCACGGAATGAAAAGTTAGTCAAAATGATGAACAAGGGAATATATTAAAATAACTCAATCCCAATCACCGGATTTAACTTTGGATCAACTACTAGAATTATTCGAAATACCTGAGGCACTATCATCTCATTCTCGGCTATTATGTTTCATTTACCGAAATATCAGCAAGCCTATAGAGATAGATTTCATACCAATGACTCTCCTCTGGTTTTGGTACCACAGAAAGCGGAGATTATTTAGCTAAGTTAATTGGAGATATAAGGTCATTATAAGCAACTAATGCTCGTATGTCGCAAACATTACGTACACAACCATTTAAAGCAAAATATTCGCTGACAAATCCAATACTTTTGCCACCATGAAAAAAAATATTTCCGATACCTTCGTTCTCAAAAGATACACATTTTTACACGTCGACGTAAATCCGAACTGATTCCTTTATTTCGCAGCGTAACAATATGCGACGGCAAATCACCAGCATATTCCTTTCATCCCCTTATTCCCAACCCGGGTCGTAAAAATGACTACTTCCCCAATTCAATACGGATCTTCTTACTTTTTCATTTTCTCCCACATCCCGCTGCCACGCGCGCTGTTTTTTCATTCTCCTCTGTAATCTTTTCTCTCCAATTTCCTCTCATTCCCCATACGTCTTTCTTTTTTCCATTGTGAATTTTAACCCATCGCACCTATACGAGAAGCCATCGCCGCGGGATAAAGTGATGAAAGGAGAGGTGGAGTTAAGGGATACCGACGTATGACTGAAAGTTAAGACTCTTTGTGGTGGTCTGCGAGCATTGGGAGGGAAGGGAACTTAAATCTCGAAATGGGTCGTCGAAACTGACGAACGAATAAAGGACTTGACGGAGAAATAGGCCTAAAAATCCTTAGGTCAAAGCTTTCCAGTGTGCCGCGGATTACTGGTTCTCCGTATTATTTCCATTGGTGAGTCATATGAGTCTGATTGATGATCGTTTACTAAGTCACTTTTTTGAATTCATAATATTATTATTCATAGATTAATTAAGATTAAGATATTAATATTCATAAATTTTTCACCATTCACCTTATGTTTTGATTTTAGGCGACGTGATTACTTTCATTAATAGCATATGGTAACCACAAATTTGGGTGAAACTAGTACAGAGGGAGAAGGATCAACGTGAGACTTCAAGGTGGTTAAATCTAAGCGCTTCCTTAGGTTATGATGGATAATATACGGTCATAACAAAAGCTATTAATTAGTATTGTCATTCTAGAGATAATTTCCACGGATATTATTTTGTATTATATGAAATACTATTTTCACTAACTAAATATGATTATCTTGGACACTTTATATAGATATTGCAATGAAATACACATCTCAAGGCATATTAGAAAACGAATAAGGTATACATTTAACAATTAACATAAAAGGAATCAATTCTCTCTTTCATCAGTGTGAGTAGTTCTTTAGGAAGATAAAAGAGTTAAACACGATAAATCCAAAGAAATGAGAAAATGTATAACTCAAGGAGAAAAATTAAAAGAAAGAATACTTAGTTATTTCCACAGCAGGACTTTATTAAACTTGTTTCCTCAACGAGTTGACATCTTCAGATGCTGTGGAAAATACTAAAATACTCTTTCTTTCAAAATGTGTGTTGAGTTCCACAAAGTCACGCTTGGGCATATTTTAAGGTTGAGGGATTATTAATGGCGGAGAAGCATCGCTCTACGTTTTCGTATTGTACATTTACCTCTGAAAGTGGAAGTTTTTAGTAATTCTTTCTTATTCATTATTACAACAACCATCAGAGCTCTATTCAGGTACCATCAAATCCTTATCCAAACATCCTCATTGGTTAGCGTTCCCAGTTGTGAACCTCTGCTCTAGATGCCTTAGACTTCTAGTGTACTTCATAATTAAAATGATATCAAGTTTCCTAAAAAGAGTTTCCAAACCTTCTTCATTGCCATTCATACATTATTCGGTCATATTTTATTCATACTAATATTTCAATTTTCGTTTTGCGATTAGTGTCCATGGAGGTATATAAATAATAACCTGCGCCGTGAATGTTTCTATTTTCTGAAATAAGCAAAGTCAGAAGAGGGCTACAGCACCCATTAAATCGTCCTTTCTTCTCATTCCATACATGTCCACTCTTATTCAGGAGAAATGATGAAGGGATAAAACAGAGGAGAGAGAGACAGGTTTAGTGTTAAAGTAGCAGCAGGTTATTGTCTGAGTTATACTTCCTTAAGGGTATTTGCAAGACATTAAAATTTATAAATGTATGATAAAAATTGGTCGATAGAGGAATGGAATTTGGAACGAAAATAAATGTAATAAAAAAAAAGAAATGAGATTTGTCAAAGGAAAGGAAGCAAAGTTAGCGATTTGGGTGGATGGGGAAAACAAGAACAGGTAGATTCATTCTCTTATTTGGGTAGTGTTCTCTTTTGGGTTAGGAGGTGTAGAGATGAGGTTTGAAAAAGAGTACCATTGACCAAGGGAGTTTTCGTGCAGCGAAGAAAACTGGTGAACAGAGATCTCGATGTAGGAATCAGAAAAAGACTGGTAAAATCTGTGGTGTGGAGTGTACTAGAGTGTTTCTATGCGAAACGTGAACCTTACAAAAAAGGACATCTATAGTTTAGAAGCCTTCGGATGAGGGTATGGCGTAGAATGAAAAGGACAAGTTGGATGGATAGACAAACAAACACAGAAGAACTAGAGAAGGTTTTAATTGAAGTAATTGAGCGTCGACAGAGGAGGGTCAAACATTGAGAGAAGTGGGATTTACTGAAGAATGTAATTTAGGGTAGAATAAAAACGAAGAGACAGAGGGGAAGGCAAAGTCAAAAGTTGTTTGATGACATGAAGGGTGGGGTTAGTTACCAAAAAACGAAATAAACGGCATTGAATAGGGAACATTAGAGCACATGAACCTACCACACATGAACCATGAAGTCATTCTTCAATAAATCGACTTAAGTTGTATTTGATCGTATTATTCCAAGTATGCTAGAGTCATAGCATTCGCTACATTATGCTCTTGATACAAAGGAATGCATAAGAACATATCGTACGTATACACCTCAACATTTTTAGTAATTCACCTCAAAGAAAATTCTAAGCTGGAAGTTGAACTCTTGAAGAAATCTGCGTACACTATAAGGTATTTATTATGGTACTACGAGTTTTACGAATAAACAGTTTTTGTGTGTGAAAGTTTCAGTGTGTTTTCACTGAAAACTCAAGAATCAAAATTTGCACAAATTTTAAACTTTCTCTTTAAATGAATTTAATTTTAAACTTAAGATATATAAATGTCCTCCCTGCAGATAATAGGCCACATTTCATTTGCGTGTCTTTTGATTTGACTTCAGACTAGTCAAAGGTTTCTTCAAGAAATAAATGTAAATGTCACTTTAATCGCTTGCAAGGTTAATTTATTTTAAAAATTTAATTTAAGTATAGTCGAAATGAATCCAGACAAGCACCAAAAGAGAAGAAATTGACTAAAAATTCTAATTTTAATCGTGAAATATTACTTTTGATTAAACTGCGAGAACTGTGATAAAATAAACGAAAATTATATAAGATTTTCTTGTAATAAACAACCGGTCTTATTGTCGTCCAACACAATAGTTGAACCCAAGCTCATGCAATTTTCCATTAGATCATCCGGAGAGATGAAGCTCATTGAAAGTTGGAATTAGAATTAATGGTAGAATATGAGTGGCAATTTTAGCACTTTGTATTTACGATATCAAATTCGCGACCTATTAGGTGTACTTCTGAGTCAGATTTTGGGTATTACCATGGGTACAGTCATTTTTTGCGCTGTTACAATCAAGGAGGTAAAAAATGTGACATTCACCAGTGTAGAAGTCGAAAAGAGAAATATTTTTGGGTTCTTGAGGACATTTTTAGCAAAAATCCGGTTTAAAAAGAAAACGTAGTCCTTTTATGAATGTCAGAGCGAAAGTGTGGATTGAAATGTGCATTATTTTTTAGTAGGTATATTAGTAAATTTCCTCGTCATTATTTTCTATTCTCGGTTTCAGTCCTTCGTTTGCATATTTGCATAGATATACATTACAAAGTGAGCATCTGCCCTTCAATATCATCTCACAAATGACGAGGCAACTAATTTTACTTTTAGATCAGTAAAAAGTTATTGCTCGGTATCATTAGTCGCATAAATGTATTACCCAACGTTTTCTGGAGAGTCTAATATGTCGCAGTTGATATTGTATTTATCATTTTTTTTTCTCTCTTGAGAATCAACGGGAAATTCGGCTAATACTGAATAAAATATTCCTCTAACCTTCTTCAAACTCAATACATGCATATTCTTTTCTTTGTATCTGTATGACCCGTATTACTTAGGTCACTCAGGAGTTAATTTACATGGAATTCTGGAAATTCTAACGTCCCGACAGGAAGCGGTGGTCCACGGAGAATGACTCTGATAATAAATAAAAAAGAGATATCATAGCAAGTATAAAATTAAATTAACCGTAAATATGTAAAACGATGATAGTCCTTTGAAATAAATTACATGTACACAACATACTTTTAATGCTATTAAGAAAACAAGTCCTATGGAATTTGGAAACATGCATATAAGGATTAATCATTTTCTGAACTTTTGCTTTTCCTGCAACGTACCCCTTCTTTCATGTATATCTCTAAGACAAGTTATTCGAAAGATATTTGAAAGACGATAAATAGGTCGTATAAGGTCTTTATTAAGGCGAGATCGAGACTAAAAAGTCTCTTCTTCCAACTAACCTGTCGTCATGAATGACAAAAAATAGATTTGCAAAAAGAAAAAGAGAATAAATTTTAAGAACGATTTGTAGAAGAAACAACGCCAATGTAATACCACAAAAAAATCCACAACAAAGAAAACACCCATCAAGGAGGGGTGTGTGAAAAACTTGCACAAACCTACAGATAGATCAAACTAAAAGGTGTGTATAGGGAAATCACTTCAGCAGTACTGAAAAAAATAACAAAAGCTAATTCACTAAAAAATAAAAATTTTAGATATATAAGCACTTTAAACAAAATATCTAAAAATTAAAATAGTTTTAAATTTTAAGTAAGAATGTTCCATCGAAAAATAATTTTAGAAGAATAAGGGAAATTAAACACTACAATTCATTAAAAAGAATAAGACAAATAAAGGAATTGAAAGTATAGTAAATTTTAGAAGAATAAAAATAAATTAAAATTAGCAGTACTAAGATGTAAATGATGGAAGGTAAGTCAGATTTGTATTGCTAAGGAGGGATCAGTTTCCAGTACTCACCGATTCAAAATTTAATAAGAGAAAGGGTTGTGCGAAACAGAACCATCGAGAATGGTAATGGGTATAAAAGATTTTCAGCAGAGAACGAAAAGAAATGTAATGGGGGACAAATAGGATGAAGATAAGGATAAATTGCGGAGTGTGGAAGTGAGGCATAACAAAGGAGACTTTGGGGAGGGAGAAGAGAGGGAAATCCGCGGAGAATAAAAAAGACATAAAAAGAGAGTGATGAAAAAGGGAAGAAGGATGAAATGTTGCCTCTCCTCAGACGCATTCATTGTGCGTGCAAGAGGGCGTTTTTGTTATCATGATGAATAAAAGATTAACCGTACCAAGGCAGGTACGATTGGAAGTTTCGTTTACATCAAAAAGGCTCTTTTTTATTATGGCTCCATTGTTCGTCAAGGAACTTTATGGAGTTCGTAAGATGAGTACGTTTATTACAAAGCACCAAATTGCTATTTGCGGATGAAGGTCTTTTTGGTAGAAAAATATACGTCCCAAAGCCTCAGATATATCCAATGACAGCAATGCTAATCGCATATTCTTCAGTGCATGAGCAAAGGGAGGAATTTAAAGCTGATATGTAACAGAAGAAAGATAGTGATGAAAATCTCGGGAATGAAGAGGAAAATAGTGAAAACTGGAACATTTAAATTAGCATGTAATCTATGAGATTAAAATCATTCAGTGTAGACAATGTGTAATAATTTAGAATTGTCATACTATATGCATATCTAATTTGATTAAATAAACTTAAGTAATTATATGTTTTCAGGTTATATCGAGAAACATTTACTAAAATATATGAGGAATACTGAAATACATCGTACTGCCGAATATTTTGTTCATTTTATCGGGAGATAATGCCGTAATGGATCAGTATTAATTCCATAACCGATATCTGGTTTCTTTTTAAATTTTTCAATCTTACCGGATGAAACGAGTACATTTGTATTTAGTTATATTGACGTGTTGATACATCGTATTGCCTTTACGGCATACCTCACACAACGTTTGTGTAATTTACATAACTTATAAACTTAATTAGTGAGTCAGTTGACAATTGTGTGACATTTAGATCAAATTTAACTGTATTTCGGCATTTTAATATCTTACAGATTTACAATAAGCAAGACCATCAAAAAACTGCCTCTGAAAGCAAGACAAACCTACAAATATGAATTACAAATATCTCTAACAAACACGCAAATGTTTTTTTATTACATAGAAAGTAATCAATACAGAAAGATGTATTTAAGTTACGTATACTAATGGAAAGTATAAAATTTCTTGTTAATTTCACTCTACGGTCTTCATTAAATTTTATGAAGAGCAAATTCAAATGCAAAACTTTAGCGTATGTGCACTAAAATCGAAAAATTTATAGCTATTTCCATTAATATAAGTGAAACTTGAGCTTTGAGTAGTGAGCGGGCTTAGCTGAACCAACAACTCTAACTTCAGATTAGAGCTCATCGAACACGATTAACTAGAGGCAAGTAGGTAAACCAGAGCCAGACATAACAACCTCCTTTCCTAAACAGTAAACTTGTGGTTCTTCAATTGACCTTTCGGAGTGTGCTTAAATTAGGCAACAAGTAGGAAGGAGTTAGCAGAGAAACATAGTGAAAGAAATTACTTCCTGGAGAAAGGAAAGACATGACGTAGTAGAATCAAGATGATGTTAACTACCTTTCGAACGCTATTGTGAATATATACGTATAATATAATCGACGTCCATCCAAGATTCTACATATTAATATATATCATTAATGTTTGGAAGATAAAATATTAACTTACATTCGAAACCAATTTTTGTTATTATTGCTAATTTCGAATTGCTTGCATGAGAAATGAGAAGTGAAAAAAGTTAACCTTCGATTTAGAAATATTAACTGGGAATGCATTCAAGAAAACTTGAACGTTTTACTGCCTTGGAAAGATAATCAGTTTAGGAATTACCTAAAACGTAGTATATCTGCGAAGTTCTTGTCTGAAAAAATCAAATTTCATCCAAGGTTTATTTTAAGAAACATAATTGAGGTCACTAAGGTGAAATATTGGCACATAATGTTATAAATTCTTAGTTCAACTTATTCAACAGACCGACCTGAATGAACTTAAGTTATATTTTGCTGTGCCACTGCATTCGCTACAGCTGCATTAACTGCAAAACTTCTTCGACTCGTGGTTTTTCCTTACTCGATCAACAACATTCTATTCTTTTCCTCATACGTCAGCTCCCACGTATATGTAGATATGAGGTCTATCTTTCTCGCTCACTAACTGATGCAGCTGTTGAGATCTGTTGATTTTTTAATTGAAGTATCTAAAAGTATTTCCTGAAGCACTTTAGATATCTCTATTTAGGATTTTCCACTTTTTGGGAACTTTTTTACTTTCAAAAAAATATCTCAGACTTTTGAGGATTCTAAGCACGTCTATGGTGCTTTCTTTTATCTGCTTTCCATTTGTACGTCTCTATTGTTTTACCCAAAATGTGGATATACCCTTAACGGGTTAAAATTTAAGGAAAAAAGTGAAACGTGATATTAAATAGCCATCCAAGGAGAAAAATACTTCAGTTCTTAGGTAAGTATAAGCACACAAATTAAGAAATATAAAAAATGTGCTTCTTTTCCGAATCCAACTTGCAAAACTATCGTGAGGGAAGGGGTTAAAGTATATTAGGGCGAAAATCAGGCATAATCATAAATATGAACGTCTGCAATTATACAGCAAATAATTTAGTTGCCAGCTGATTAAACACCCTGATGTGAGCCTTGCTTGTTCGTCTCATCGATTCGGCAACATTCAGCTGTAAGAATAATCAATTTCATTTTTGCTCGCAAATTTAATTTAGGAACGAATGGTAAAGAGTTTCGGCTGCAAAGATACTCTAAGGAATCAACCCCAACCAAGAGAGCTCTAATTTATCTGTAAAAGTTTCCGAAACGCATTTAGATACCATAATCTCTCCTCAATCAGAACGACAAAGAATCTCCATTGCTAGCTCACCGGAACGCTTTTGTTCGGTAACCGGACAACCTTGAGAGGGTCCTTTCTCGATCCGCTTCCTCCTAAATTTTTCTCCTGAAAGGAAGGAAAACGTCGGGTCACCGGTACGGGGAAGCGGAGGAAGTCGCAAGTCGGTCTTGCAGAGACAACGGAAAAGATAAAAGGATTCGGAAAGAAAGACGGCGATCGCGTAATGGACCGCAAGAAAGAGAGGACAAAAACTCTTTCCTACCTTACCTTAGTCCCGCACGGTTTGGAAATTTACATATTTATGCGGAAGAGGAAGAGGCGTGGATATGAAGGGGCATTTGCGATTCAGAAACCTCGAGGCACTTTATACTGGAATCCTTTTCCCATGCGTCCTTTCGGGGACATGATACCCGGGAGGGCGCCCTCTCCTTCCGCGGAATATGTTAGACCGCGGATGAGAAACTGCTCCTTTTGTCGCGCCCCTTTCAAAAAGGGACCTTTTCCCAGTTTTCTTTTGCCCCCGGCATGCACGCTCGACGGGCGTTTTTTCACCACCGGAGGGGACAATGCCTGGTCGATAGCTGATTAAATTATGCAGTGCCGTCTGTAAAAAGGTAGACCCGAGCCTCTTCTTTGATATTCGGAAGCGAATTCCGGGAACAAAGGTATTTTTACGAGCGTTCTTTTACAATAATGGTCTTTGTGTGTCTCGGAGTGCCCGTCGCCCGCGGTGGCGGGGAAATCGGCAACTAATGCGAGCGAAGGGAAATGTTTGTAACGCTCAAATCACGATATCGGAGGAGCAATCTTTTCTCAAATGATGCGAATAAGAGTATGGTAATGTGCGACACTCTTGAGCTGGTAGGAAAAATCGCGGGGAATTCCGAAACCTCAGTCATTTGCTGTTTATCTCTCGTGGATGGGCATCTGCAATTCCGCCATTCAAATTTTTAACGTCTCCTCGTGTTTCCATACACTCTATCGTCCTGAATCTAAATCGGGATTGGGTGGTCATCATTTTTCCACTAAAACGGAGGTTGCACTTTAACTGTTAATGGAACTTGTTGAAATGGTAGGGAATACTCAGTATCCTGAATGAGCTACTTCCAGCGCTACAACTTAGCGTTGCTGGGAAGTATAAGATACTATTTCCTCTTCATTTGACCAAATCGGAAGAATGTAATACGAACAATGCCACAACTGTTACTACCGTTCATATTGCATATTGTTGAATAAAAAACAGAAAGCCAAGCCCAGCGTTCAACCTTCTTTATCTTCCTTCTTAGTCTCCTTAAATGGTTCCCAGCCCTCCTAACATTCCTACTTCTGGCCAATTGGCTCATCCTATTTTAAATTCACTTTGTTATCACCAGGGCATCGAACAGGAACCGAACCGAAAACCTAAACCATAAAAAAACATTGGAATTCTGGAACCACGAACCCAAACCGATGACCGTTTGGTTGGCGAGAGAAAACGGTTTGAACTGGTACGACGTTGGCAGAAGGGGCGAAACCGAAACTGAACCGATGTTTATTTTAGTTAAACCGGATCGAAAACCGAAGGAAAAGTATCACGGTTCGACGCCCTCGTTATGTCTTGAAATTTCATTTATTCCCAAAGTTTACCTCCTCGTGATTGATCTAATTCTCGAAACCTTTGCAGCGTTTACCCATAAAGTATTAGTGACGTTTTATTAAAAAGGCATTACTAGTGCAATAAGCATCTAGTGATGGAATACCGCTATGTCAAGGGCATTACCTATCAGCGTGAAATTAAAAAATACCTAGTATTGGCAATATAAGTTTCAGACATTTGAATAATTCGATGAAAGTTAATCAATTTGCCACATAATTTCAAGAATCACAAGGCTAAATTCATTTACAAACTTATATAATAATATTAGATCTTAATAGATATTCACGACTCTAAAATTATAGAGTTGACACTATACTTCGGGAAAATTAGGATTCTATTGTAATGGTCTTAGGCATATGATATTAACTCCAAAATTTATTGCTAATATTAATATTAAGGGACTCGTCCGAATGTTCAGACACAAGTCTCCTCCCTTTCCGATGTAACCTACTCAACTCTCCAGTTAAAATCTCCTGAACGGCCTAATTGGTATGTATCAAATACTGCGACATTTCATCCTCTGACTCAAGGAGTCCAATGCCTCCTTTCATTTCCAACGAACGAGCTCCGCTACCTGAATACCGCAACGTTTGACAAGAATCTCCTGAGGAGATTATGAACCACTTGTGACGCGGAATCGCTCCCTCCGTGCACTTGACTCAACGAGGAAGCATAAACCTTTCCACGGTGAGATACTCCGCCGAAAGACGTTAAAGTCATGTCGTCGCTCCGTCTAATCGCGAGGCGCCCTCGATGCGGCGACGATCCCGCGGCTGAAGCGAAGAGACGGCTGTAAACCCAATCATAAGCGTTGCTAAGGAGGAAGCAAACTGCAAAATTTAATTTAACGCGCGCTCATCTGCTGATAGTTCATCAAATCCTGGGTTACTTGCGCAAATCGTATCGGTCCCGTGGGTAACTTGATTAAGGCGGGAAGTGGATCGTAAGGGAGGTTGCATAAGGGGAAGGATGTAATAGAGGCTCGTGTTATGGGTTCTGAAGGGGTCGCGCCGGAGGTTTTAGGGGCAACCGAACGTACTTGTTTGATAAAATTAAATTTGTATTGCAGCTAAATCATAGCGCGCTAAGATGATGACGTTACTGAAGGATGAGTTTGGAGTTTAGGGGGATACAATGTCGGCGGGAGAATCTTGGGCCCGGCGTCGGAATCCCTTTAAGAACCCATGCGAGACTAATTGAAACTGCGTCGAATGAATTTTCTGCCTCACTTTTTCAGTTTTCAAGCCAGAAAGGACTTATATGCCAGCTTTTCTGTAAGTGTGAGGTAGCTTCTTTAGTGTGTGAGGTCTACACCAAGAGATTGAAGAATAATTTTATATTTGGTTGATAACATACACATAGGGAAAAAACGTTTCAACATAAGGAAGGTAAGAGTACACTAGTAACGCTACATTTGGGTATTATCAAAATTAATTCTTAAAATAACATTTATGAATTACATAGTTTATTACGATATCGTAAATTCGAAAAAATACAAATAATAAATTAGAAAATAAGTACATTTATGAGCTGCATCTTTTTAAACTAGGGTGCTATGAAACGCAACCTGAAAATTCGATAAAGGTACAACAGTGAATATTGGAAATATTTTTTAACCTTAAATAATAACAAAAATAATCAAAAAAGCTTATGGAAAAATGAACTAGCTTCTTAAATTGCAGCTCATTGTAATCGATTTGTCAATAGTCTTTAAATCGAAAATATAACGATAGTTCATAATAGAAAGGTGAAGCCAACATTTTTGTAATTTATGATGAAGTACATTGTTCTTGTCGGTAACGCTTCATTTGTATTTAATGAGTATTAATTAGGCAGTCCCCTTTAATTAGAAGAAATAATGTAGAATCAATTAAACCAGAAGTAACCACAAAAAAAAGGAAGACTATACGTTTGCTGAGTTCCTTGGGAGATAAGGAACGTTAATTTATATTCTATTCGGGTAGTTTACTATATTCTAAATTTTTATTCTAATATTTTTCTCCGACAAATTTCCTCCCCTATTATGGTTGGTTACCTTAATTCAATTAAATGAAACATCCGGAAACTTGGAAGGGTCTGAGTAATTTGAGGAATCAGCGGCTTTTCAGAATCGATTATCTATTTTGTTGATGATCTACTCCTCTCTTTGCATGCCGTATCTGTGAATAAACTTAATTAAAAGAGAATTATTTACGCAGATTATTCACATAACTTAATCACAAAATTAAATAAAAGTCTATAGCTGTGGGGGGAAAATCTATCCCATGATAAATAGAAAAAGTATACTGAGAATTGCATTATTTCTTAAAAACGTAGTCTTTGTTAATTCTATAGAATCAAAACGGATGAATATAAAAAGATAGTAAACTTACGTAGTTCATAGTTTCTGCAAAATGTTTGGAGTGATTTCATTGTTCACAACTTTCTGAAGCAACGACTGAACACGAGGAGGGGAAATGTTGTTCCGAAAAATGAATTAATTGAGATAAAATCAGCTAATCAATTGCTTAAGGTTATTCACTGTTTTGTATAAGTAGACGAGTGCACGCATCCGCCAAAACAATCATTCGTTGTTGAAGACCAGAAGCAAAGGAAGAATTTCTTAAATTCTTGAGAAGAATACTCGTATACTCAAGAGCCACTATATAACAGAAAAGTTTATCACAGCAGAAACTATCATTTAAGCGCTAACAATTTCGCCACAGACGTTACAACCGTGGTCCGATTCGAGATATAATGGGATGATAATCTACGAGGAGAGAGGACTTCCATCGTGTAAAAACGAATTACTAGCGGCAAAAAATGCCACCCTAATTTCGTTTCCAAGTCCCAAAATCCTATGGACATTATTCAAAGCGCTATTCCACGAAAGCCATCCTCCAAGTAGCGATGGCGATTCCATTTTCGGGGCAGTCACTGCGGTTAATATATGCGGTTTGCTGGCACTCGGCCGCAGCCTATTTCCCAATTACCGAGGCATGACTTTTGAGCACGAGAGTAGGCAACCTACGGCAAGTTAACCGATGTAACACATCCTCCATAAGGGATCAACTCGTGCGTATCAGATTAGCTGACGGAACTTGCTTGGCCTGCGGCCGAGTCAAAGAGAGAGAAGTTTGTTAGGACCCCTTCCCAAGGGAGAGAAGTTCGGCGTATGTATGTATATGTTTGGTATGTAATGCGCAGATTAATATGGAGGAGAATGGGCGAAGATGAGGAAAGAGGGACGAGGGAAATAAGGAGGATACGAAGGGCAAGGAGAGCGATATTGAAGGGAACAAGGGAGAGAGGTCCAAGAAATATTTTTCGCCCAGTAATCGCTTCTGCCAATCCGAGCGAGCGGAGAGCAAAAAGCCAGATTTGCTTCCTTTAGCGCCCATCGTCTTGTGGCGAAATGAAGTGGGTCGCTGCAGAGTAAGCTTTTCGCGGGGAATAAAAAGGGTTTGCTGTTGGAGAATGCAGTTTATGAGTGCACCGGCGAGACTTCAGGGTGTGCTTTAAAACTGACGGCGGGATATACTTTCCGGTTTGCTGGAAGATAGAGCATTCCATTCTTTCCTGTTTCGCAGTTTTCGGAAAGTCGAGAGAACGATGAATAATCCCATGCTGGGCTGAGTTGATACGCGCCGGAGGCCATGGCGAAATTTCGAGATCAGAAAATGGAAAATCCATTGAAGAGTGAAAATACGGAAAATAACTATATTCAGATTCCTACGTTGCATTGTTATCCTCGAAGTAATTAAATCACGCGAAGAACTTGGGAAAATTTAAAGCGCCGAACAATCAACCAATTTTTTCTTTCACCGAAAAAGCTTGCCTTCGATAATTTCTATTTCAATGGTTACGGAATAAGCACTAAATCAAGTGCAGGAACGCACATTTCATACACAATCGGGCTCGAAAATATTGTAGGACTGCAGTTTTTCATGGTAAACGCTCTCAGTTCTGCTTTACTGTTTCTGTAATACTGTAAGTTTGACAAAGGAAGATGAAGATGTCAACACGTTGATGAAACTAGTCATTATAAATTTGCTGTGGAAGTTAGGAAGTATTATTTCATTTGATATGATTATATTTATAAAGAATAATTGAACGTTTCCTTAAGGTCTAACTTTAGATATAATAATGATCGGTCGATAACATGATAGTTATTAAGGAATGTCTTTGGAAGTAAATGTAACTATCAATAAAAAGAATAAGTTACGGAATGTATTAAAATAAATCTGAATAAAAATTTAACATAGAAAATGAGAACGATCGGTAATTTCATTCCAGAAAAACATAAAGATATAATACTTCTGTAATGTATAAATATATATTAGTTCTATAATATTAACCATAAACATATTATCAATATTTCTGTATTATGATATTAGTAACAGCTATTGTTAACTATCCCTCAATAAGTGGTTTATAAATAAGAAGATGGATCCTACTTAAATTGTTTCATAACTGCTGACGCATAAGTTGAATTAAGCATTGACTTAAAAGTCAAGAAGTTAGTCTAACGAAGAAAATCCGCAATAACCGCTGGAAGAGATTAACCATTGTTAGTTTAGGACGGAAAAATGGAAATACGAACCCGTCAGGACTATAAATAATCGATTTTTACTTCTTATTGGACGAAATTACGAATTTAATAAAGTCTTCAGAGCAAGCAGAGGATAGTAAAAAGATAGAAGAAAATAGTAATCTCCTTTGAGTAAGCTACAATACACCCCTCGTACATGGACTGGAAAATGGGGCGTAGATAAGCCGATTATAGAAGATATCTTGTAAGAAAACATCATAACTAGACAATATTTTGGGGCTACCATATAGCCAAGTGGGCATCGACTTCAATCGAAGCTGTCCTGAGTTCGATTCCTGGTGGGAGCCCCTGGGCGAAATGACATCAGCTGTTGAATCACTTTTAACAATACTGCTACAATTAAACTTATGATATCCTTCGACTCTACTTATACAGAGAATCAATATCATCAAGAAGTACCTCACATATTCGAGAAATGCAAAGGAATAATTAAAATATATAAATTAGAAAAATTGACATGAAAATTGTCTGGGCTTCAGCGAAAAATAATTTAAATTATGGTGGCTGATAATAACATTTAACGACCATACAATTTTTAACAAGTTAAAATATGTTATCCGCCATTTTTTATTTCTATTTAAGAGAAAAATATACATGTCTAAATGTGTCACAAATTTCTCCAAACAACTGCATCGATATTTTCAAGGTTACTTTTCTTCTAGGGATTCGGGTTCTAATATAAGGTATTAAAGCATGACTTACAAGTAGAATCTGTTATTCTATCCATTATATACTACAGTTATTGATGTGTTTGAAATTGTTCAACTCCTGTACAGAAATATTCATGATTAACTATTTCCTAAGGTTAAATACTAAAAACAAATCCTGCAAAGAATACAGCCCGAAAAAGTAGCAAAAATTCAACTCTTCAATTCAATTTCAACGTTTTTCGACTTAACCTACTTTTTTACTTTTAAGAAACGATAATAAGAATGGATATCAGTATGCAAAGAGTAAAAACCAACAGAGATCAAGAAAGAATTTAGTATCACCTGAAATAAGGGCACAAGAGTTTTTCCTCGTCATCTACTCATTTTCCTCGAATAGGAAAGCACCTTTCTCACATAAACTGCCTTCTATGAAGTATTTGAGATGGAACTAAAAGCAGTGCCTAGCTTTCACAAAGAGTTTTGCTTGGAGCTTCTTATGATCCACGCAGAAAATTGCATTAGCTCCTTTTAAATTGGTTCGTAATAAGAAAGACCCAATTACTCGGCTAAGGGTTTAATATGTCCTTTATTAAAGTTTCCGGAAGAAGTGGGAAAACTGTTTAAACCCTAACTAAATGAATGTTAGCACATTCACGCACTACGTCATCTTCTTCGTTTAAATTTGTTTAAATGAATTTTCTGGATATTCACACATTTTGTTGCTTCCATGAGTTACGTTTTCCGGTGTAATAACACGTTACGTGTGACTTTTACATTATCTATACTTAAAATATTTTCAAACTGAAGGAAGTCACTGATTACTTGGGAAAAATCATCAGTCACCATCAGTCTTGAAAAGAGAGGTAATTTCAACGTATTTAAGGTCAGACCTTCAATATTGTCTGTTGCGGTAACGTTGAGAATAAGACGATGCTATGCACAAAAGAGAAATATTTATTAAATTTTATACTATACAATTATTACTAAATAATCGAACTATGAAAATAACATAAATTACAATTACCAAATTTCTTTCATACACAAAAGAAATATTTATCATCATATATACTGTATAATTATTACGAAACACTCGAGACGAAAAATACCGTTAATTACGAAAAACAAAAAATTTAATAAATGGAAATCCTTATAAAATAGAATTTACTATAAATTCAATATAAGTTGGATATAGAAATATAACAAAATTTGAAAAGAAAAATTATAAATAAATGACCAGAAATAGTAATGATTATTATATAGATTTTCAATGTATTATAGCCAAAGAAAAGATAAGAATATTTTCAGCCTCCACATAAGTATGTAACAAGGGGTCACACAATCCGAAAAGCACCAATAAACGGCAAACAGTTTTTTGGTGATTTTGCCACCAGCGGCACTCCACTTATTTACATAAGTATGTATCTGTCTCCAATAACACCATAAGATGGTCGGAGAAAAAACCAAGGAAATATTATTCGTTATCTTAGTTAGAACCGATATATCACGCTAATACATCACTCCACAATGTAATAAGCCTTAATTCTGTCATCCAAAAAGGACGCGAAATGTATTCGTACGAATAAACTTGTAAAAATCCGTGAATTATTAGAAATCACCTAGCCACGTTGGCATGTTTCGAAAAGAATCAGATAAAATGCAACCTTCCTTGGATAAACTGTGCCATTGCAAAATATATCCCATGGTGTCGCAATCATCTCTCAAATTTTGGCTTACTTTTCGTAGAGGTACAATCGATTTCCAGAATGTTAATTAAACCTTTCCTTCAAACTATTAATTCTTTCTCGATAACTCGCACACTCAGTGAATCTGCCAAACACATCCAACAATGATTAGCCCTTTCATTTTCTTATACATTACCCTGGTGAAATTCTATGAGACACAGAAAGGTACTTCCTTCTCCTAAAACTTTCCTTAGTATTAAATTCTTTTCCCTGCATCCGACAAGAATAAGTCCGTGAGAAAAAGTAAGAGGATAGGAGACTTTTTATTTCTCCCTTGCACGCTCCTTGTCTCTCAGGGATATTTTTCACCTTCCTTCTAATCCCATTTACATCTCATCCCCTCTCTCTTGACAAGTGAGGAAACATGGGATGGACCCGAAAAGGGTCTTCCCTTTCCTTCCAATCATCTCATTTTCTTTTTCTGCCCACTCCTTTGAACAAAACCCATTTCATCACTTTCGAAGCAATGAAAATGTAAGATTATTACGCTATTGCGATTCCAAAACTCTTCCCCGCATTCTCTTTAACCCACTAAACTCATCCCAGAATATTCTTTTTCCCTATTCGTTTCACAGCCGAATTATGTAGTTTTATTGATACACTCACCATTTTCTCTTCGACTATGAAAGATTTGGTGCTTTCCTGGTGTAGGCTATGGATGAAGTCTTCACGGGTTTTCCACCAGGTCAAGTAAGCAGTAGCCGACGTTTAGATAGCTAACTCCGCCATCGTCTTCAGGGCGCTGAATGTTCGGGTTAGGTTATGTCCTCTTTGAATATGCTTCCGTTAAGGGCTGGTGTCTCCTGATTGGTTGATTTTCATTGTTGCCATTCTGGTCTCTTATTAGTCGAATCACGGGCTTCCAGCATTGGCTGAGGGAATATCCGTTATCTCGATTGAAATTCTGTTTTCTTAACTGAATTTCAATGACTTATTTCGTAAGTCTCTCCCAATATCCGTTAGCGTGGCATCATCTCTGGTACACTGATGTCGAAACTTGGTTTTCTGAATAATACTGAACATAAATCTCCCTGTTGTCCGAGCTCTTATAAATAAATTACTCAATCTACCCTATCAACTTTTTTGTTGAAATCAGTAGGAATCCTCTCGTTGGTTCTTCATTATTAAATGTTATCACTAACTAATCATGGGAGTACTAACTTTAACCCTATTATATTTTTTTCTGATTTTAAGGTAAGACTCTAGGCAGAGCAACGAATATTTTTGGTAGCCCAGATATGGTCTTTCAAGATGAACTTATTACGAAATTCAACTTATCAGAAATTATCATAGACAATTGCTTCCAATAGTAAATGATATTCAACAGTAATGTGGTATCCTTTTCTCGGAATCCAGTACGAAGTGCACGAAAATAACCCTTCTCTATTCCAGCTTCTAGCATATGCCTCGGTTCAATTTTGGCGATGGATTGATCTCAATACGACATCGGCGCCAAATTGTCCGCGGACAAAGATGACTCACCCTAACGTCCATCCCTTCCACTCTCCTGCTATCCTCCGTCTTTGCTTTATTTTTACTCCACTTCTCCATCATTTTCTATTCTTTCCACCAGTGGAAGGATTCTCTCTGCCTTCCCTTCTCTCCATAACCTACTAGGCATAACCTCCCTCCGCCGGAGGAGATTTACGATCGGCAATTTCGTGGCTTCTGAGACTGCGTTTGGAGAGAGGACAGCAGAAGATGGAGGCGAAAGAGAAATGGACGGATGGACTTCTCTTGGAGAGGAAAAGGGGGTGATATAACAGAAACAAGGGTAGACTTCGTATAAATTGCTATTTTAGCCGTTTCTATGGGCGACATGAGTGATATCGAGTAATATAGACTTGATCCCACTAATCGTGTACTTTTAGCGAGGAATTGTTGCGTGGAATTGAAAATATCTCATACCGATTTAACATACCGAGGAAATCGATTGACGTAAACTCGAATTGTTTATCAATTCGGTTCTTACCGACTTGCTATACCACTTGCTACACACTTGTTACCATCACGCATTTGATTCTTACTCCTTGCTTCCTGATATGTAAGTACAATATATGTTTACATTAATACTCCGCAAGCCGTCATATGGCGTATGGCAGGGGTGTGAAAACACCGAACCTACTAACAAGCCACTTGATTGGTATACTCAATACTATCAGGAAAAGGAGACCAGTATTAGCTATACGTTTTTGCTAAATCCTTTCGAAATTTCTTAGTCTGTTCTTGAAAATCGCGTAATATAATGATAGACTTATCATTAAAATAAAGTAATGATAAAGTTATCGAACTCCTTAATAAATCTCCTTGAATCAATTATCCCTCTATCCCTGAAAATGGCAGCTCATCCATTGAAATACGTATTGGGTTCTTAACAGAATGTTGGTTTTTCCAGAGCCACCGTCTCCTCAATCTGGTTACCGCGTGAGCTCTTGGACGGTTTATGGTATATCTCAATTTTAATATCAGCCACGTAAAATTAAATATGGATTTCTACAGATTATAGATACTTAATACATATGACTGTTAGACATAAGCGAGATATTGCTTTCATTGTCGAAGCATCTAGTAATTTACATTCTTTCGCACCAGACAAAAGCGTTCTAGTAATAAAAATATTACTCAGATATATATTTTGATCACTGAATACCATGATAGATAAGGGGCCATACCTTCCTGATATTATCTGGAACTGAATACACAATACCGATGAGAATGGGATGGACATGGAACTGAGCTCCAAGCAGAGAAAAAGAATGCAGAAGAAGAAAAGAATTGAAGGGTGACGACAGCAGCGTCTAAGAAAGTTGGTATTTGATGGGAGTCCAGGGGGAGAACGAGATGAAGGCGATAAGGGATGGAAAAATCTCGTTGTGAAGAAAAGGGAGTCTCGTGTAATCCGATAGGGCGAAGAGAGGAAAGGATTTGCAGGAATTGGCGGAAATATCGTCCGATGAGACATGAGAAATGGAAGGGAGAAGGGAAAGTGAAGAGTGGATAAAAGGGAAAGGCGAAGAGGATTGAGATGTGACAGAAGAAGAGCAAATCAAAAGGTGGTGGGTGAAAACGTCGAAGAATTCGAACGGGTAACTTTTCACGACAGTGATAAAGGAACGAAGGGACTTTCTTTAAAAAAATTACCATCATCGTTAACATACGAGTCTACTAGTCTACTAAGCATTTGCAAGTAATTGTACATGGAAGGTAAAATCATGAAGCCTTTGCTTAATATCATGTCTACAAGGTTAGACTTAACTGCAATCGCATTGAAATGCTATAATGAAATAACCAGCCGAGAATCGGCTTTTAAAAGAAGACACAGTTACATATTATCACGCTTCCACTCATTAGTATATTTTAAAAGAACAGAGGAGAAAAGTAACTTAATCACAAATCTCTATTACTCTTATCACATTTTCTCTCCATAGCACATTCTCAAAGACCAAAAGAGAGCATTTTTTAACCTCCGATTAAAATATTTAAAATAATAATGCGTTCCTCCTTAGTAGTGCGTTGTCATTGTGAAAAATATTTAATCGAATATTTCTGTTAGATAATGGCTTTACTAAGGAAACGGTTTCCACATTTTATAAAACACGAATAAAGAATTTAAACTCTGAATAGGTTTATTTACCAAATTTAAAGCTACGAATAGTGATAATCTTCATTATTTTAACTTGAAAAACGATTTTTTTCAATGAAGTGTCCTACTCCATCAGTTTTCAATTTTAAGCAAAAGGAAAAAATAAACATCTACAAACATCCAAGGCATATACAAAAGTCCACAGCACCCGTTGTGTCCAACAATACTACACAAGTTACTATAACAGAAGTTACAGTAAATAAGTTCAATGCAATATTTATTACTTGCAATCTGCCTATCATCGCACGATTGTCTTAGTAAAAAAAATTTAGCGATAATCAACAACCATCACTAATGAGTATCGTACGAGGACTACTATCTCAGCTGATCGTGTGCCTATATTCAAGTTCCATTTTACGAGATGGGAAAACCACCAACTATGAGGAAACATTTAGCAGCAACCCTAAACTTGCAAAAAACGAGATCCCGGCGAATAGATCCGCGAACAGCGAGAGATAATGCGCATTATGAAGGACGCATCGAAAATTCCCCCCAACAGTGTCCATAATCCTAAATTCAGTTTCACCGGCAACCATTAGAGGGCCACCCTAAAAATGTCTGGCGTCGCAGTTTTCGATGCATCCGCCGCACCTACTGCAGATGATGCGATCGACACTCTTTTTTATAGGTCTTTTTCCATTTGGGTGTCATTCCCGAAAGGCATTCCAAAAGGGCTCCGCCTGACCTCTTTTCCAATCTCTTACTTCTGATATCGTGGATCGGATATTTTTTGTTTTTGGACACCTCCGCTCCCACCTCTCAAAGGCCCCCTCCCCTTCGTCCCTTTGGAATCCGCGTCCGACAAATCAAACCCACTCTTCGCGTCGCTGTGTGAGTTTTTCGTCCCTTTTAGCGTATGCGACCCAGTTACAGTGTAGCTTCGCTCACGTAATGGAAGTTCTCAGGAAAAAATTATCAACTTTGCCAACTATGGTTATGCTGGGGGAAGGCGTGAGAGGGGAATTAGGGGTGGAGGGAAGGAGGGGAAGTAATGGGTAAAAGGGTAGGGGAATGGATGACAACCCGTAGTAGGGATGGAAAGGGACAGAGAGAATATCATATGTAGATGAAATCGCACTCTCATCGCCATGAAACTAATATGAATAGCCAGGTCCAAAGATCCCACAACTTTGCTATGTCGAATTCCAATTCATTCCCGTTTTTGTAGATCCAATGTGTGAGCGATACGTATCTACCGCTTTTAGTCTCAGATTATTTTAGTTCTATTTTGTACTGGAATCATTCATAAATTATGTGATTACGTACAAACTAAGAAAAAACTTAATGTGAATTTTGGCACCAACGCTATAGATACTACGGTGGCCTCGATGGAGTAGTGGTTAACAAACCTTGTGACACTTGAGGTTCCGAGTTCGAATCCTGGTTAGGGTATGGTTGATTGTGCCTATGTTTTTGTAGGGGTTACTGTAAATGGTCAAATTTGACTGAAATGGGCCCGATTAATTAATAAAAATGGATTTATATTTTATTATCACTTAAATATTATAGGTAAACATAAATCGATCAACTGTAAAAAATTTAAATTAGCAATCGATGGCGACATATCAATGAATTGTAAACCAAAGTAAAATTAATCGATTTTTAATTTTTAAGACTATTCATGCAAGCTTTACAGCTTAAAAAGGCTCTAGGAGCTTTCTAAATCTCGTAATCATTGACAGCCGGGTTCCACTTTTTTTCTTGCGCTGAAATTTGTTTTATTTATATCAATTACAAGAATTTATAAATTAAATCGAAAAATTTCAAGATTATTTACAAAACTTATGTTTCCAGGGTGAGAACTACTAAAAAAAAGGTGAGAAAGAATTTCAATAGTAGTCTCCCTTTTATAGCATATCAACGCCTTTGTAGGTTACCAGGTTAACAGGTTCGGATTACCCCACCGTTGGAGTGATAAATGCATTGGAAATGGTGGAATCCGCAGTGAAGGAGTTAAGACTGCTAATACGTGAACCTTGCATTATGAAATAAAGGTAGTGTGGCCGTATTACCAACAGTGTTACCTCTGGTACTCATTTTTACAGGCTGAGTTGACCTGTAGCCCTCCTGAAAAATGCTGGCAGGTAAATTAGCTTAGCTAGGGACTGAACCCCAGGCCTCTGAGTGGCGGACATGGCCTTAAACGCAGCCGAGGTCTCATAAAGTTTAATTCAGAAAATACGAGGAAATGAAGCGATCGGTAGGGGAAAGAGCCGCTTGGAGACTTACAGCGAATAAATACTTTTATCATTATCTTTTCATAATGATAGACTGCAAAGCGAAAAGATCTATATCTACCACGCGATCTAAAAACTTAACTGAGTTTAATTTAAATTTGCCGTACTTAAACAGATATACATCTACATATGTTCGTTGCAAGCTGTCTCTTGGCGTGTGGCAGAGGGTGCATACACCATGACTTTACCTTCCTAATCAATTACTTTCGCGTATCGTTCGCAGAAAAAATGAATTTTTTATTCGATCAGCTCTAGCATATATTTCTCTATTTTTATCCCAGCATCAGAACGGCCTGTGAGCAGGGAGGACGCAATATAACTGAAACTAAAAACGAAGCCCATATATAAAAACTCAGTATCCATAAATTAGAGGACTGAAAACGTCCGCAGCAAGACGGACCGTTTCAATCATACGAAACGAACAGAATCAGTATACGAATAAAAACAATAAATTGAGTAAAAATTTCAGTCCTGTGTCAAAGACAGGAGAGTAAAATTTGGAGTGCGATGAATGTTTGCGCGGCAAAAGGATGAAAGATGAACGAGAAGATGGGATTCGGATAAAGTGCACATTTCCGATCTATGGTGCAGATTTCATGGAGATATGTGTTCAATAATGAAGTCGTCCCATTTTGTCCAGTTTGCATTAACGAAGCCCTCTGCATCAGACATCTTTATCCCCTTTTTTACATTATCGTCGAGTAAGCACTGTAAATTCAGCTCTTCCTGTTCTCTTGAATTGGAAATAGGAATTTTTGACTAGATGACGTCTGTGTCTACTATCTTTTCGTGGAATTTTTGCTTTTATTCTACTGTAGAAGGACGTCCCTATTTAGTATCTATTATAATGGTAGTTTTTACGATTGGATTAAGAGAAGTTAATTACATTTTATGATTTTATAGGGACTAAATCAACACTTAAACCATATGATAACCGAGGACCATGCAAGTGTTTCCATTGAGAAGTTCTACCATATTTCTCTAACTAAAACGCACAAAAAGACCATAAAACTTGAAATTATTTTTTTAATAGTAATTTTAATATTTTTTTATAAATAGGTACATAATTATTTGAAACATTAAAATTAACTTAAGATAGATGCAGAGTTGCCCAAAATTTATAACCTCCTTTCAAAAGAAAATTCCTTTCGTTCATTACAAAAAGTGAGTAAATATGAAGAGTAAAAAATAAGATAAAGGAAAATATACATAAGAATCAGAAAAAAACAGCACAGATAGCTATTGCTGATAGCTACAGATGACTATTTTAAGCTATTTTACTTAATCTCGATCGTATCTTCGAGATTTTGTCGAGTGCACGTCAGTTAAAAAAAGAGGAGATTATCAGAAAGAGCTCGTTTGGAATATTTCCACCGATCTAAGCCTACAGCGATCCTCCAAGTTTTTGCCAAATCTTCTTAGTGAACGGCAAGTCTGTCGATAGAACTGCCGTTTATCTTAATGACGTAAACAAACTTAACAACTTGGATTGCAGGATATATAGGCGAACGAAATTCTTAAATATAAATTGATAAAAGCGCACGCTAAAATTGAACACGCTACATACGACACAGACAAAATCCGCAGCAATGAAATTCGGAAAAATTCATTGGAATATTTCTTCAGATATTGACAATGTATTTAAATATATAGGTCTTATTTCAGGAAGGTTGAAAATTTTCCAAGGAATCGGAAAATCAAGGGTGATAATTTCAGCGTGTTTTACGCGACGTTTAGAAAATAAAGATTAAAATTAAAATAATCGTTATATAATAAGTATTTTACTTCTGATCGTTTATGGATGTTGTTCCTATCCTGATTATAAAACTAATTAATGATTTGCGAGGGAAGGGGTGTAAGGTGAATTTGCTAGATAAAGCATGCGCCTGGGAATATTCCAAAGTAGAAACTGACGAAGATCAGAACTGCTTTAAAAACAAAAACTTCTGACAAGTTAGATTAGTGACCAGAGTAGTCACCCGGAAAGCGGAATACGTGGGTTTGTGTCGTAGTCCTGAGACTTTTTTTCAAGTCCTTCTCTTCCGTATATGTAGGTAGATGATTTAATGTGCATCGCAGTAAATGACAATTTTTGTCGCTTGCGATATTACTAGAAATCTTATAATAACTTAATGGAGAGTTAACAAACTGATATAGCTAGACAAGTGTGAATTCCAAACATTGAATCCGTTAATCGCTACAAAAAATAATATATCTAATAAATCTTACGGAAATGTAAGGGATAATAAAGAGTTAGGTATACTCACACAATTAATCAGATAATCGGTTGGATAATTCAATTACCTGAAAAGAGAAAAACGAAATTAATAATGATATTTTCTATGGCGTACTGACAAATAATATTTTAGACATCGGCGACATGTGGTACACAATTTCGGGCAAACACTGCGTTTTCATGTTAAATGCATAGAGTTATGCTTTTCAGATAAGAAAAGAGATAGGAAAGGCAAAGATGCATACATTTGTTTATTTTTGATGAGCTGTGTCAGCTTTTTAGTGATTAGGAATAGTTAATATTATAAGGAAAAAGAGATGCGAGGAATATCGGAAAACGGGTAAAGGTGACTTTGCGCAAGATGGTGCGCACCCGGGAAAAATCCCAAGGAAGAATAGACTTGAAAACAGTCTGACGGGACCGGGAATCGAACCCAGGTCTCCCAATTGCCGGTCGGGTGCTCTGTCCGTTGAGCTATCTCGGCAGAACATTTCTCCAAGCCATTCGGGATACTTTGTGGGCAAGGGCNCAGCTATGGATGAAGTCTTCACGGGTTTTCCACCAGGTCAAGTAAGCAGTAACCGACGTTTCGATAGCTAACTCCGCCATCGTCTTCAGGGCGCTGAATGTTCGGGTCAGGTTATGTCCTCTTTGAATATGCTTCCGTTAAGGGCTGGTGTCTCCTGATTGGTTGATTTTCATTGTTGCCACGCTTGTCTCTTATTAGTCGAATCACGGGCTTCCAGCGTTGGCTGAGGGAATATCCGTTATCTCGATTGAAATTCTGTTTCATACATTCCGTATGCCACTTATGTTTGTAGAATATATTCAATGAGCTAGAGCTTCATTGGCTATCTAATATATTTTAGGAACTAAAATACTTAACACTTCTATTGTCAGCTGCAATGTCCTTTTATCTCCCCAAAACTCTTCCAGATAATTTATCAAAGCCTTCAATCATCTCTAAACACAACTCTGCGCTTTAGCTAAATCCTTACCCTTTCGCTCACTCAATTGCTTTTGCTTGAAAATTTTTTTTTTTCAATTTTGTTTGGTTTGGTAGCCTGATGATGATATACAATTCAAGTTTAGTCAAGCAAATATTATTTTGGAAACTGATAGAATTCTCTTTTATTTTGAAATCAATTTTTTTTAAATAATTTAATTTTCAATGATTGTATTTACTAGAATGTAGGCATCCCAATATGGTATAAGGCCTAGTTAGGTAGTATTAACTGTGAGTGACATGTGGTCAGCTCATTGACTGCCATGCTGTTGTGTTGGCTTTTCAAGACCACTTGGACCTGCTACCTATTAATTCAGGTAGTTTCCCAATTTTTTCATGTTACTGAGTTGACATCATGACCCCTACCAGGAGTTGATCTAAGACTGCTTTCACCAAAGGTAATCATGGTACCTACTTGGCTATTTGGGGGCCTTATCAATGTATTTATAATCTTGCTCTTGAGTCACTGGCTAGGTATAAATTTGATAACTAGATTGAAAAGCTTTCATCTCTGTGATTCAATGAGCTTTTGGAATACATCCCTTATTGCAGTTGTTAGTTCTCAGTTGCCAAAGAAAATCTAATGGCAATCACTTTATCCTTTTAGTGTTCTACAAAAAAATGTTAGTTCATCTTTCTCTACACTCTTTCCAATTGATAGAAGCTAGCAGTGTAAGGTTTGTTTACTTTGGATGTAAATAGAAGACTATCAAAAACTTTACCCTGAAGATTATTTCTGAAGACTTCTTCATATCTCAAATAATTTGGCAGGAAAAAGATAATATTTTAAGGGATAAGCAAATTTAATTTTTATTAATTATGGATTTACACAAAGAATGAAAGTATTTGCGGTTGTTGTAAATAATCCTTAAGCCTTACACAGCCAGGTGGCTAATATATTGGCCCCTTTTTACTTGCTCAGGCTTTCTCATAATTGGAGAATCAGTTGTCCTTTGGAACACCTCTCTCCATTGACAAGTTGCATTTACCAAAGAATGTCTTATGATAGTTACCTTATCTCTCTAGTTTTCTATTGGAAAATTTGGTATTCTAAAGAAGCTTGCCATCCTCAAAGGTACTGGCGGTAAGAGGATTAAGGGTGAAAGAAAGAAAGGCATCAATCATATATAAAATTTTATCATACTGAAAATTAAGTGTATAATGATAATCACATTTTTTTTACAATTTTACATTGTCATACATATGAATCATTCAGAAGTTGATGGTCTGTACATTTAACTGAAAGGACAGATTTATTCAGATAAGATCAATTGGATACTAATTTAAATTATATGCTTCATCTCCACCAGATTCAAAGTTAGCGAGAGCAATAAAAAATTCTAAAAAAAGAATACCTTGTTTTACTTAAACTATTGCTGAAGGGGGTTCGATTACTATGATACAAGCATATCTGTACCAGTTATTTTTCATTCACCAGCATTCTTCAATTACATTACAATGGGCTGAATTATTTGGCAAATTTATCTATGTTATGGCATAGCAATTTCTGTACATTTGGGTTAACAAAGAGATAGAAGGATTATTGTTTGAGCTAACAAATGTTCCCAGAAAAACTTTACTTGAAATATAAGACTTTAAAAAGAGAAAATTGAATGGTGAGTAAGATTTGGGAAATGGAAAAATAGCACTGTTAAGTAGAAACAAGATCCGTAAGGAGAGTGAAATTTCCAGGCAAAATCCCTCATATTTTCAATTTGAAAGGCAGAAAACTTTCAGTATGAACAAATCATTGATCCATAAACATGTAAAACAAAATTAAAGGAATTTTTTAAAAGACAACGCAATGCATGTTTAACACATTACAAAGGAAAATAATAACTAGACCAATCTTCTCTCTCTTGATAGTAAGAGGAGCATCTACAAAAACCAGCTCAGTAGCTAATTTATTTCCTACCCTGCAACTTCTTTTCCAAATCTTTGTTAGTCTAAATACGTCCCTTTATTCCTCAAAATATCACATAGCTTGGTTTTCAAGAAATGCTGGTAATCTTTTATCTAGTAAAGGACATAACATGAAATTTCTTTGTGACAGTAATGTAGGACATTATGTTTTACAGTAATGCATTGTCAAACAAAATGTTTATACTCATTTTTGACCAACTGAATATTGAATTAGATTATTAACTCAGTGCCGCTATATCTCTTAATATAAATGTATCATACCAAATTTCGTGATAAATAGTAGTCCATAGATCAGACTCATCTTATAAAATCATCCTAGAGTCATAAGCCAATTAATCTCCTGCTCATAGTATTACAGTCTCCTAATTATATTTCCTGCAATAAAAGAACTAACCAAAAATTTCCTACAGGATCAGATTTTTCTGACTTATTAACCTCAAAGCACAACTACCAGATAAAATTCTTGGGACAATCAAAATTGTGCAAAATTTTCGATCAGTACTAAAACTAGTAACACAAAATTAGAAATTTTGATGGCAGAAAAATTCCTTTTAGAACTAGTTCTGCAGAAAAATGACTGAAAGTTTCAGTACTAGTAAAAATTTGTTGAAAATAATGAGCATGGAACCATTTTTCCTACTATGGCCAAGGATTATGATGACAGAAATATATACAAGTGACATGAAATGATGCAAAATACATTTTTTGTCTAAAATCTGCTGGAGAGGTTTTATCTACAAATGAAACCACATGAGGTCTGCAGACAAAAAAGTGAAACCAAAGTATGTAGGACTATATAAAGTGAATCAAATTTAAAAAATGGTAATATATAAAGAATAAGATAAATTTGAGTAAATACATTAATCATTTCATTTGACTTTATGTACAATCATCATATTATTCAATAAATACCGAGTAAAATCAAGGAACCTAATATTTTCAAATTATAACTCATCCTTATCTCTTGCAAAATAAGAATACATGTAAGGTTTCCATCTAAAGTCAGTTCAAGGTTGGCTCTCTTAAATATTACCAAAATTCTTCTTCATTCAGAAAAAAATGAAAAGTTCTACATTATAAATGAATTCTGCAAGCAAAAAAACACATAATTACAGCAAATAAGGTAAACAAAGAAAATGTCACTAAATTAGGTTTTGCTTGGTCTAAATTATAATCATCACAGATCAACTTGTGAAGCACTTACATTGTTATAATTCATGTTTTAATACTGACGATAGTCAAAGGATACAAGACATACAAATTAAAAATTCAAGTTTCACTGGGTTGTCTGCATAATTTGCGATATTGAAAAAAAAAACAACCTTTATTATAAAAAGATTCAGTAGGGCAATTTTTTCTTTTTCCTCTTAACATTTCACAGTGTCTTCTGATTACCAATAGTTTCTCTTAAATGGTGGTGGTACAACATCCAACAACCATTCAAAATTGAGTCAACTAAGACGCCATTAAGGGCCTCAGATCAGAGGAACTTTCCTACACTACAAGAAGTATTCTGGCTGAGGATTTTTTGAAGGAACACCCCTACTTTCTTGAGGAGCAGCTTCAAATATTGTGAACTCACGATGTAAACCCTGGTCAAGTTCAAGGATAGCAGCAACATTACCACACCTGTAAATTATCAGTGTCAGTCAGTAAATGTAAAGGAAAGGTGGGATCTAAAAATATCATTAATAAATTTGAAATAGGATATTTTAAGTATCATGAATTGTGAATGGCAATTCCAGCAGTAGTCAAATAAAAATGCTTAACAGACAGAACTTAGAAGTACTTAAACATATATAGGATATTTTAAGTATCATGAATTGTGAATGGCAATTCCAGCAGTAGTAAAATAAAAATGCTTAACAGACAGAACTTAGAAGTACTTAAACATATATATCTCAGTATGAAAAATGAGACAGAGTTTAACTGTGCATGAAAAATTCAAAAGGACTGTTTAGACATTTGAACTGAAAATAATATGTCAAACCATTCAGGTGAGGTGAAACCAGGGTCGTCTTAAACTGTTCTTCTACCGTAGTACATTTTAAAAACATCAACCCTTTGAACTGTTGTGTTTTATTGATAAAAAAGTGACTCTGCCTTCAATGAGTAACACATACTATAACTCTACCACAATCATTCCTTACATAAACTCATACTTTCTTTTAAGTCCATCTAATGTAGAGAGTATAGTAATAACAATGTCTTTTTGTGATTCCTAAGATAGGTTACTGTAGGTTTGTTAAGGTTTGGTGCAACTAAATGGTTTCACAAGAAATATCTGATAATAGTCTTAATTATCAGAAAACCTGCAGTTATTTCACTAATAAACAGTGGCCAAAAGTAAAAATGGATAAACATAAAAAACAGCCATTCACATTAACTGATATGTATCGACACTCACTGCATACCACCTACTCAAACTCCTGTAGCCAAGACCATTAATTTCCCACTGAATCTTCTAACTTTATAACATCAAATTGTAAATATTTGTTAAGCTACTGTGTAATTAAAGATATCATAGTATTATCTTTCCATTCAGTAGGGCTAAAGAAGTAGCGCTGCCTAATTTTGGATAGATGATTGGCCAAATCTGAATTACACTAGGGAGCTTTAAGGGTAAATCTACATTCCATACTTACCTGTAAGACAGTATACATTGTATGTCAGAATAATGGAGGAAAAGAAAACAAACGGAAAGGAAAACACTTTTTCAGAATCTTCCACTAACTAACATAACTAACTTAGCTAACTAACATTAGCTAAGTTAGTTATGTTAACTAAATATTAACTAACATTTTATTTTAGAAAGTATCCATTTCACCTATTTTAAAGATTTTGAAATTCTTAATTTCAAAAAGAAAGCAGCACCTTTCAAGAATAACCTCCAAAAGTTTCAGTTAGTAGATGGTTACTATGCATTTCAAAGTTTCCTCTGGAGATACTTAAAGCAAACTTTTTTTCAGGAGTTTCCTGGCATAAGCAACACATGATCAATACATTTATTGGACATTTGGAGCACCCAAAAATAGACACGCTGAGGTTAAGCTTTAGGCATCAAAAGTAAAGCTGACTTTACGAAGCAAGAAATAGAAAAATACTTGCAAAAGGTTTACTAGAAATATTTTAATATCATGACCAGTTTATCCTCAGAACTGACTATGAATTTGTAGCCCAAAACTTATAAAAACATATCAAGCAAAACTTTTGGAACATTTTTTTTCTTGCTTCATAAAGGGCTATTCTATACATAAATTATCCCTGAAAAACTTTGGTGGAGTATAATTCAAATGTGTAGGTGCCAGTCTTTCTTGGAGATTAATATATTTTTGTGACTGCCAGCAAGGATTTTGATATGTGATGTTGAAAAGGCTGTAATGGCAACATACTACCATTGATGGTTCATATGTAATAACACAGAACATGCATTTTTCAATCAAAGGATTCAGGAATCAAAATATGCATATATTGTATAGATGAGGCTTCAGGAAAAATGTTATGCCACTTCACTTTGCTTCTTTTACATGAGGTAAACATTACAGTTTGATTTCCAATTACCTGATGAAGTAAGATCTAATGAAATATTATTTAAGAGGAACACACACAATTAGAACTTCAATTCCATCATTATTTTAAATTAATCATTAATAAAGAAAATAAAATTGAAGATTCTTCAAAGTGCTTTCTGTTCTTAAGGGCCTTAGTCATATTATCACATTATTTTGTCAAAGCCAAAAATATTCAGTACAGTGAGCTATAGATCCTTTCATATTCTAACCTTATTAATCATATTTGCATTCCTTTGGTAATGACTTACCTATAGCAATAATTTGGTGCTGACCAAACAGTAAGAACAGTTTCATTAAAATGCCATTTGAATCCCTCCATAACCAGTTGATGTGCCCGGCAAATCATTTCTATATCATTGGCAGCATTAAATTGCGCTACAACATCAGATCCAAACAGGTAACCTGCACCACGAGGACTTACACCCCAGCCTTGGGTATCTGTAGGGAGAATGAAACATTCATTCATATAACTGACAACAATCTGCTTCTTCATCACATGCTGAAGACAGTTTTGATTACATCATATGCATAACAAAACTTATTGATAATGAAAGATAAATGTAACTACAAGTATTGATATTGAGAAATAATTTTATTTCTGAAGTAGCCAACTTGAACTTTGAAATGAAAAATAGTGTTTATGCTTTGAACATGAAATTATCCCACCATTAACTTAAGGGTATTTCTTTAGCGATTACAGCAGCAGTTCATCAACATAATTGTCACAACTACATTCCTTTCTTTGGTTGTTAGAAATACCCCAGGAATACTCTCCTGAAAGAAGAGTGATGTCCAACAGTGTAGGTAAGACCAAAGGCAAATCGATTAACTTAATACTTGAACTAAAAAAGGTTAAAATTACACCAATGGCAAACATAGGGAAAATATCTAATTATTTAAGTCAGGAGTATAATTTGGCTACTCGGTGAAAATACAAAACATATGAACACACCTTCTGGATCAGACCATAACAGATCACACATGGGCCCATCATGAGGGACTTCCTGTTTTCTATCTATTGTACGGATTTGATCTAGTGTTTGAATGGATGGTGACAATCCACCATGAACACAAAATATCTGAAACAACATTAAAATTGACAGCAAAATTAATACACCAAATAAAGAAAGAGCACACTCACCAAACACAAAATACGAATATCACTCACCCTTGAATCAATGATGGCTGATAAACTAAGGTAGTCAAAAACCTCAGTGCAGTACCTCCACACAGTTGCACTGCCATACTTTCGGAGACATTCATCATAAAACCCATACACTTGGGTAATTTGTCTAGATTCATGATTTCCTCTTATTAGAGTAATCCTATCTGGATACCTCACCTGTAGTTAAATATCCCATTGAAAATTCAGCTTTCTGAAAAAATACTCCGCCAAATAAATACCAAGTTTGCTTAATCTTACCTTTAATGCTAACAAAAGTAAAAATGTCTCCACGCTGTAAAATCCTCTATCAACAAAGTCTCCCATAAACAAATAATTAGTATCTGGAACATCACCACCAACTTTAAACAGTTCCTTTAGGTCGTAAAACTGACCATGGATGTCTCCGCAAACCTATAAATGAGAAAGTAACAATTATATCACATTGAATAGAACAGCAATCAAACAAAATCAGTTTCATGAGTAAACATTGAAATGCCTTACAGTAACGGGAGAGTCTACCCTCTGTACGTTTGCTTCTTCTACCAATATTTCTCTTGCTTTAGCACATAAGGCTTTTACTTCACTTTCTTTAATTATCTGGCAGTTTTTCAGCTGTTCGATTTGTCTATCTAAATCACTGGTAGCTGCTCTATTTTCCTATAATATTACAACAAATCATTACAAATGGATTAACAAATCGGATTAAAATATATTGTTCAAATACTTACCATATCTATAACTGCCAACTGCTGATAAAATGTTGACACCTGAAGAAATAAAACAAAACATTTAAAATGGACTTGGCAATCGGAATCAAGCCAATATTCAAACAGTTACCATATTTATTAAAGCCAACTGCAGCAAAACTGTTAAATCTTCAGAAATATTAAAACATCCAATATACAAAGATAGCAGCAGAACTAACCGAATAATATCCGTAGGGTGCTTCTTTTTATAGCCGTTTCTTCATATATAAGAACGTTAAGAGTTACCTAAAATGACAAAAACATAGCTTTAAGAGATATGCCTGAAATAAATTAACATATTGCAATATGAAGTTCGATTCGCGTTTTAACGCAATGATTACGAATCAAAGTGATAGGTTATCTGAACTAACGATATGATGAAAATAACAAATACTAATAATCGTGCATCATAAGACGTGACCTTCAAATAGTCATCTGTAAGAAAAATTTTCGGCTGAGGCACGGTTAACATACAGAAATGTGATCTTTCAATAATTTAGAACAAATACCGATAAGGCAAAATTGATCCATCCAACACCATTTACTTAAGTCCACGCTATCGCTAGAGATACGTAACAATAGCTCAGCATAATTGTCCAGCAACATCATAAATATAGATAATTCTTGTAATATTTAACGCAACAATAAAAAATGGCTTAAAATTACCGATAATGGAAGACTCTCTTGAGATTCGTGATATCTTAAAAGTTTCACGAACGACCTATTCCTAAGAATTGAAATTTGTCATACAAACACGGCGTCGTTACCTTGTCGATTTAAAAATTCAAGTTTAATTTAATGTTCATATTATGAAAAAATAAAGTTTTATTACCTTATTAGTCTTTGAAAGTGTAATCAAACATAAAAGATACTTTAAAATTAACTATTTTAGTAAAGTATTAATTAAATAGAACATCTACGAATTTAACGCACTGCTCACTGGATGGAGCGCACGTCGAACGGTCGCAGTAGTCATCTGTTCGCTTGTATGGAGTTGTCCTATGTTAAACATTTTCGGTTTATAGTGGAAAAATTGTTAGTTTGTGCATTTACAGGAAATTATCAGTTAAGTGATTAAGCTGTTTCTAGACTTCAGTCGTGATGGGTAATATTTACACCGTGGGACCGAATGAAGCCCTCATCGTATCAGGTAAGTGGTGATTTACATGTTGTCTTTTGATTTTCCTAAGTTTAAAGGCGAATATAAAAACGCTCAACATAGCTCTCCGGTGTCTACTTAAACATTGTCATTAAACATGTGGATAATTAAGTACTACATAATTTACCTTTATCTTGAACAGTTGTAAATGTCAAAATTATGTTTTATACGCCTTTTATATTCAGGGGAACGGCTTGGCATGGTTGTTTGTTAGTGAATTCTGTCCTGGTATTCGGTTCTGTTAAATTTATTCGTATTTCATCAATAGTTACAAATTTCAGGTCGTATATGACATTTTATTTATCCTCTTGACCACACCCCCCTCTCTCCACGTGGGTTAAACGAGTTCGAGCTCTTGGCGCTATTAGTAATTTGGTCATATATTTTACAACTTATATTTACAACATCATTGTTCGATAGTAGTGGTTTATGTACGTAAATAAACAATATAGTCTGCGTTTCATGTAACTTTACTTACTTCAATGAATTTTTAAATTTCAGTTTAAATTCAGTTTGTTGTGGGTATATTTCTGTGATTAACGTAACACTGCGTTGTTTATATTCCATGTTGTAATGATAATGACGTAAGCTGTTTTGCCTCTTTTGGCCCTCAATCATGTCGTAATCGTCCGTTACGTCTTCTTCACTCATCGAGGAGAATTTACCGAATGCTTGTGGTTACATATGTTTGGTTATTAATAACCTTTTAGCACGCTAAGGCATTTCATTCTAACACATCAGGAATAGCCAAACGGATGCCCCTGAGTTTCGTCCCGCTCTTTCGAGTCCTATTTTCCCAGCGTTTTTTACCTCAACACTAGATGTTTTTGATCGCATTAATGTGATTTGAATTTTCCGATTATCCGAAGTAATTAAGTGCTAGCAGAGGACTAGGGAATGATTACCAATCAACTGCAGTTTTCTCATTCTTAGTCGGGAAGATTGACTTGTCTCGATGTTTTTGTTCGCAGATAGCATGCGTTTTGTGTCTTTGAGTAATGGTTGTAGGTTAAATTACCTGATCGAAAGTCACTTATGTCATAATAACGAGTGAGAAACCTCCACATCACGGTAAGTATAATATCGTATCGGGATGTTTTCCTCCTTGCTCGAATAATATCAGCTTCGCAGTGTTCAAGCAGGAAACTTTCAATCCTGTTACAGCATTAAAACAACTTTGCAAAATAGTAGCTGAAAATTTATCCCGTCGTCTGAAGTTTTCTGAATCGTCTTTTTTCCCTCAGTCTGTAAGAGGTGAAAAATATACAGACTGCTGTAGAGCAAAATTCCTTATTCGCAACTCAATTTATCGTGATGCGACTAATGCAACATAGCTAAAATAAAAAATCGAATTATAAGAGTTCAGTATTGAGGATAAAACTTCGGAAAATGTAGGTAAGCGTTTTCGCGGGCAGCTTATCTTTGCTTGTAAGTTTCGCGCTTTTTGTGCGCATTAGATCAGATGTGTTTTCTAGTCGCTACGCGCACTAAATTTATCAGTAAAATATATGATACTTACTTTGATTTGTAACATGCATTACTGCCCTAATGGACAAAGATGTAAGAACTCGTCGTTGAGCCAGACCGACCACCACCACCCTTACTTTGAAGTAAATTGATATGAAAGCGTGCATAAACTTAAAAAACGAATTTTTTAATTGACAGACAGGTTTAGCCAGAGAAGAATATTTTTCTTTTCCTTGTCAGCTAGATTGATGCAGCTAGTTCATTATGAACTAGGCTCGTTATCTTATGAACACCAAGTTTGATTTCATAAAAATGCTAAATTTTAAGGAATATACGTCTTGTGACATGTATAATTTAGTTGACTTAGATATAAATTACCTGATAGTCTGGTAGTTTTTTTTAGCATTTTTTAATTAATTCTTTATTCTTTACTCTTAAGACATCCTCATTACAGGCATTTTTTTCAATGTAAAGAGTTAGTTCCAGTCCTACTAGTAGGTTTGTTTATAGAAAACTGCCCAAGGTTCCTCATAGTATTGACAGAGTCATCAAATTATGGTAGATAGGCGAATAAAGTCAAGTGTGTTCAATGATCATATAATTGACAACAAAATGGGTTTGGAACGATAACGACTCATTTTTCGACTCATAATTTACATGATATTTGATTTATTATTTTTTGATCAGGGCAACATCTAAAATTTCCTCAAATATCGTCCAAAGGTACGAAGAGCTTTAGAAAATATTATACGTAAATTTCTTTAGTAAGCTGCCAAAACAACTCTGGCGGTAACGTTTTAATAAAGAGTTGCATTACTTTTTGTATACATTCCTTAAAAAAACGACAATTTTACAGTTTGGACAGTTTTCTAAGTGAAATTTGATCTGCAGTGGAAACACTAAGTAACAGAGCTGATATTAGCTCATTGGTGTTCTGAAGTCCACGTGTTATAATCGCAAACATTGATATTACGCGTGAAAAGAGTTAATTTTTCAAGCGGAAAGGCTTTGATTATCTAAACTGGGCTTCCTTTGAGAAAATTCCCAAAATATCCTTAATAACGGACTCGGCGAACGGAAATTGGAGTTTTTGTGGTAAATAAATAAGAAATAGAGTATTTTGGAGTTTTGGATGGTCAGTAGGCTTTGAGAGCAATTATCATATACTTATATTCCTGCTTAATCATATATGTATGTATCATTGTCTATGAACATTATTGGAAGATGCAAATGGTTGCAAATGTAGTATTTACTACATTACTTTGTTGTGAATAGTTCTGAGGTAAAGGTATTTATATTCGTATCATGTTTTCAATATTATTTAGCATCTCTTACACAGTTAGCACAGTACCAGTTAGTTATCCATTCCCTGTTAACTCGTGATTCAGGCGATTTGTTAAATTTATGGAAGAATGGGCTTTCGCATTTTAAAGAAGAGAATGAGAGTAGTTGTACTTTTTCCATAATATATTGTGGAGAAAGTTCAACTATTCTCATTCTCTTCATGATGTATATCCACAAAACATCGCCAGCAACTGTGAATTTTTGTATTTTATTTTTCGGTACTCTTCACTCTTTTCCGTCAACTGCTTTCGTATATGTTGTAATACATATGCAACGGTAGTTTCGTTTCTTCTTTATTAAAAATAAATCTGCTTTTTACGATTGAAACTTAATAAACGTAATATTCTAGCTTTGTTGTTTCTCCAAATTGATCTGACTTTAATGGCTCTTTACCGTAAAGATAAGATGCAGAGTACGGAGATTTCTTAAGAATCAAAATTAAACGTTCACATTCTTAAAAATTTTATAAACGGATAGAAAAGGGATTGTAAACGTTTCAATACTAAATATAATTTTCTTTCATTTAAACTATCTGTATAGCTATATGTGTAAAATCTTCCGTATTTCTCCTATTCTCATTTTTTCAGCGGTTGCCTCTCGTCTAAGTCTAAAGATGCGGATTTGATGAAAATCTTCATCGGATGACGCTAGCGAAGGATGTAAATCAAGTGGTTTTCGTTTCATATCTCAGACGAAGATCACTTGAATGATGTTTCTGATCACCGCTTTCCGATAGTCAAATTATCGGTCGTAGACTCTGATGACAAGCAGAGTCTCGTCGGAAAGTGAATATAAGCCATCTGTCCCCAGAACTTCTCGTCTTCAATAAAGGATCCATCAGCTTGAATTCTTTCCCTTCTCTACGGCCTCTTCTCGGTATATCCAGTTAAAAGCCAAAATGTGTTTTCCTCTCTCTTCTCCCCTCTCTTTCTCTCTCTCTTTAATCGTCCCCTTTTCCCCCCCTTTCCCCCCTTCCTATATCTTCTCTCTTCCCTTTCACTCAATATTGAGCGTTCATGTTCCTTTCAAAGAACCTTTTATATTAACCTCTCATGTCACTTGGACATTGTTGTCTCAATCCTCTCTCGTAATTTCCACTATTATTGGAGGTGAATTAAAATATAGTTTCGTGGAAGATATTGGCAAAGTTTGTCGAATTTGGATTTGCAGTTTCAGTTCGAAGTTTTCGTCAAAGTTGAGACTAATTCTTATGACGAAATGATTTTCTCATAGACGAACTAATTCTTATAGAGAAACTTTATTTTCTACCTGTAGTTAATGTCTGGAAGTTCTAGCCAAGGAAGTAGTCCCTGAGACGTTATGATCATGCTTCGGAATGATCGTGGCATTTTTTGTTGTTTTTAATCAAGCCTTCATCAGTAAGTCTAACACACGTTCAGTAAGTCTAAACGCCTAAATAATCTAGAAATATTTCAAATATCCGCCAAAATCAATGTCAGAACTTGTTCATACTAATTGATTCGTCTTAAAAAATTTATATTTATATAAATTTATGTTTGTATTTATTCTGTTATCATCTTTCAAATTCAATTTGAAGTTTAGCCGAGCTAGCATTGTCAATGACCGTAAAGTAGATATTGTAAAAAATAATTTCTGAAGTAGCATTCGCTTAGCTATTTTAAATCTCTTCTTCTTAATCGCTCTGAATTAAGAAATAATTCCAAAAACTTCTGTCTAATCAAAGTTCTCATAGTTCGAAGCCGAAATCTACAGCCAACAATAAGCATCTAAATATTTATGGAATTTCCTTCTTATGAAACTTGTCTCAAGTTAATGTGATAGTTTGCAAGATTTTCAACTTCTGGTTGCGGGTAATTTAATCGTAAAATATGTCAACGGTCCGAACTGGTAGACAAAGAATTACTCATTCTCCATTAATTCATTACGGTGCTACGTATGTTTGTTACCCCTTAGATTCATCACTAAAATTGTTCGTGACTGTAATAGTTAAAATCTCTGAACATTTTCCTCATCTTCACATTGTCAATTCTTGTCACTTCTTCTAAATGGGCCTAAATACACTATGTATTCTTATGGGAAAATGTATGAACTCAGAATCAACAATCGCATTGGTTGTCAGGAGGACAGGTTGCTTACAACCTCAAAATTTTACAAAATATTCGTATATTTTATCTAAATTCTCGCAATTTCGACATGACATGACATATTCCACGACCGAAATAAGAATCTGTATTCAACTTCTCTTCTTTTAGAACTTCTATTTCATGGGACTATTTCTTCTAATTTAGTTTTGCTAAAGAAATAAAGTCTGTTACCGATAAAACTGAACTTCACATGTATTTCTTAAGGAAATCTATCTGAACGATCTTGGTTCAAACCCAAAGCAAAATTATCGAATGAAAAGCTGACAGTACTTCCTTCCGGCTCTCGGAGAATACGTACGCAAATTTTGACTCAAATCGAAAAAACGGTGTGGACTCCAATCACATACAAACAAACCCACAGAATTTCTTCTTTATATATATAGATATTTATATTTTATTTCACTGTTTAGCATTTGTGAATGAACCAAGCCAAAACTTTGTTTCAAAACTGTCAGCTTCATTTCTAGTTCTGTAGTAATAAATACTGACCATATTATCTTCTTTACCTCGTAAATTGACAGTATTCTTTCTTTTATATGATTGACCAGGAAAATGCAGTGAGAAGTACGTTCAAATTGGAATATTTTTAAATTTGAACAAATGATATGTCAACATGGTAAAGCAAGTAAAGAAAGGGCGATGCGGTTAATTAAACCCTAACTTCCTCCAACCTACCCCACCATATAAACTTTTTACATTATTCATTATTTTTTCACCATCTCCAAAAACATTGGTTTGATACCCATTAATCTTCCTATTTGTATACATATGTCACATACCCCTCCCTCCTCCTCTACCTTATATATAACTATTTCCCTTTGTTGCTTCGAGTAATCTTACTGGAAGTAACTGCCAGGAGATTAATAGCAGACGTCACCATCCTGAAACTGCCTACCCTCTATCTCATCTCCCAAGGATTTCCGTATGTTCTATTTCCTTTTAGCATCATAAATTTGTTAAAGTAATTTTCTATGCTTACTGGTTGACAATTAATAATGACGCGGACCAAATAGGCGTGGGACAAAACTGAACTGATGTTTGGTGTTTTCTTTCTACCGGAGCTGATGTCGGAACGAAATATATAAAGGTCCGGTACTCTGCACCTCATGTGGTTTTAAAAATTATGTTTCATAATCATAGCGAAGAAAGAAGCAGAAATTGACGATTGACATAAAAAGCTATTTCGTTTGATAAAATAATATTCTATTTAACTTCCAGTTAAGCTATTGTTTCCAGTTTGCTATTCCCGTTTAAGTGAATCATTGAATCACTGTATTCTGGGTCATTATTTCTGTGAACAGTTTTCCCACATTCTTGCAACCAACTGTGCGAAATCTTTAAAGAAGTAATTTTATATATTTGCGACATTTTTCCTAATATCTTATCCATTCCCTGTAAACTCGTGATTCAGGCGATTTGTTAAATTTATGGAAGAATAGGCTTTCGCATTTTAAAGAAGAGAATGAGAATAGTTGTACTTTTTCCATAATATATTGTGGAGAAAGTTCAACTGTTCTCATTCTCTTCATGATGNGGCAGAAATCACTGGGGGCCATGTCCGGTGAATACGGTGGTTGAGGCATCGTAATGGTGTTGGTTTTTGCCAAAAATTCACGAACAAGCAGGGAGGTGTGAGCTGGTGCGTTATCGTTGTGCAATTGCCACGAATTGTTTTGCCATAGGTCCGATCATTTTCTTCGGTTTGCTTTACGCAAACGTCGTAGAACTTCCATGTAATATTCCTTATTGACGGTACTACCTGGTGGCAAGAACTTATGATGCACTTCGCTATTGAAATTGAAGAAAACCGTGAGCAGAACCTTCACATTTGATCGAACTTGACGTAATTTTTTTTCGCTCTTGTTTCTTCAGGAAGTTTCCATTGGGACGACTTGGCCTTAGTTTCGACGTCATATCCGTACGCTTATGTTTCGTCGCCAGTTATGACCCGTTTAATAAGTTCTGGATCATCATTGACTTAATTCAGCAACTCTTGAGCAATGTTCTTTCGGTGCTGCTTTTGGTCAAATTTAAACAATTTTGGGACAAATTTTGCTGCCACCCATTTCATGCCCAAAACATCCGTAAACATTACTTGGCATGGGTCAAGTGATATTTCAACCTCATTAGCTCCCTCTTGATAGTGGTTCGGCGATCGTCCGTAGTCATTTTCTTCTCCTTTCCAAGTTATCATCGGTTGTGGATGTGCTGGGACGTCCAGGGCGCTCGTCATCTTCAGTGTCTTCACGACCCTCTTGAAAACGTTTGTACCACTTGTAAATGCTCGTTTTATTCATTGAACATTCGCTAGAGCAACATTTAACATTTCCAATGTGGTGCAGCACTTTATTCCATTTCTAACGCAGAATTTAATGCAATATCTTTGTTCCATTTTTGCTGCAAGTCAGAAATCGCCGATCACAGTTAAACACAAGTAACTTTTTTGACCGCCAACAATAGACTAAGCTTTCAAAACGGCTGCCCTTAACAATGTTCGTTAATGACACGTGTATCAATACACAGAAAAAAATTTGACTATTGGAATTATACAGCTCGGGAAATTTTAAAATTCCGCGTATTTTTTGATCATGCCTCGTATATGTAAAAAGAAGTAAGTCTCGCACACGGAAATATATGATAGTGGCTTTGGAAACAACTCTTGATAGACCGAGAAACTATTATTTCAGAACTATTGAAAATGTTTATCCATTACCGTTGTTTTGAAGACATGAACTCAGTTTCCCTTTCTACCGAAGGGGCATGCCGTGGTCCCACATCTTCATTCGTTCTTCTTTTTGACTTGCACATCTCATCTACGAAGACACTCCAGCCTTTTACCCACGTTTCATTTACCATGTATTGTGAACGGCCTTCTCCTCAGATGGCCTCAGCATCGACCGATAGTGTTCCCTTCATCAGCAAGAATAATCCACTTCACCTAAATCTCGGTGGAGAATTGGAACAAAGGTTGCTGTCGTGAAGAGTGTTGAGGTGCAAGGGAAGAAAAACGAGGAGGCACTCCATCATCTCCTTTTTCTAGTCGTATTTCTTCTCCGGAGCGTCGGGCCTTTGTCCGTGAAGAGGATCCTTATTGCATCGAAGGGAAAAGTTGCGTTGTTTCCGGTCAAAAGAATAGAATATCAATGGCGACCGATGTCATCTTTGGTCAGTTGGGGCGACGTTTTTGAACCGAAGCCAAATCGAAGAAGTATTTCGATTGCTTCTCTATTGACGCTGATGATGTCGGGCAAAAGATACTCTATTACAATACTCTCTCGAGGAAGTTGGATTTATCAAGGTTGCTTGCTGAAGGATTTATCAGCGCTCATTTTGAGAATCTGACTCTTCTGGGAAACGGGAGGAGGAAGAAAGAAATGAGGAAATGTTGTTCGTTTTCTTGTTAGCTCTCCTTATTTGCTGTGCTCGAGGAAATGCCGTGGTTTTCCTACCGTTTTGTGTCTCATTAATAATTCCTTTTGATCTCTGCCGAGTGCTTTTAATTGAAGGAAATCTTCGAAAAAATATTTAAGTTAAAATGTATTCCTGCCGTAACTGTTTCATGTATTATGTCTGGTAGGAGCACGATCGACCATTTTCTTACGCAATGAAAAAATGTTTGATTTTCTAATTGCCGGGTGGTTTTTGTTGCCATATCTATGGCAAATTTAGAAAGATATAAACTTCATTAAAAGACGGATTTGAAGTTTTCCTAGGAAAATTAAGGCCAGAATTCACCGGCAACATTTTCAGGATTAAAACATCTTTGGAACAGTTGATATTTGAATTTCGTTATAGAATTCCACTAAGTTTACACATCTTCAGTTAAAGATTCAAACGAATTATTTTCAAGTAAAGTGATCGGTAGCACCAAATTATTCAAAGAAGGCTCTCCAACCCAAGAAAATCTTCCCAGTTTGTCCAGTTTCTGTACGTACTTTTCCCTTTCTCCCTTCTTCCACCGACATTGATGTAGTAGATATCGATTTTACTTCGCCTTTCGTGTAAACGGTTAATTAAATGCGTCGAGAAAAAATTTTCTTTCTTCGTCCGAAAGACGGCAAAGCTTCGCTCGTTTCAAGGGAGTATGGAAGTGTGATTTTCTTCGCGATTAACTGTATGCGTGATAGTTCTATTTTGGCTATGCATAAACTAAAATTGGAACCGAAGAAAAAGAGATGTAAAAAAAGATTGGCATGACCCCTACGCAAGGGTGACACGCAAAACCGTGAAGCGCTCCAAATCCAAAATTTGCGTGTGCCACAGGCGCATGCGACTGTTCGGAAATCGTCAGGTGAGGGCTTAAAATTACGCGTTGCGGATTTTTCGGCAGCGATAATAGTCTCGGTTATGGATAAAGAACTGTTGTTAAGGAATTCTTCACGGGTTATCATCCGGGTAAGTTCGTGGTAATTCACCGACGTTTCGGCATCGACCACTGATGCCATTTTCAAGGAATGTGTTCCTTGAAAATGGCATCAGTGGTCGATGCAGAAACGTCGGTGAATTACCACGAACTTACCCGGATGATAACCCGTGAAGAATTCCTTTTCATTATTCACCGGGAAAGCAGCAAATCTTATTTCAACTGTTGTTAAGTCCGAAATTAGAGTCTATTTTTTTCTTTTTTGAAAATTTGCTCCGGTAAAAGCCGCGACGGTATGCAGTGCTCATCGTAACTCAAGAAAAGTTGAACAGATAGTACCTGTCACGGATTTGGCGCATTTTTATGGAGCTCAAATATTTAAGATAGATGGCTTGTAGGGTGTGATCTTTCATATTTATGACTTTGGGGACGTTTTAACCTTTTAATGGCTTCTTCGCGTCTTTTTTACGTGCCAATTTTGTTGGATTCCACAAATGTCTAATTTCGAAGTTCGCACTTCAACTTCAAGATTGCGAGACCAAATTGCTTGCAATTTAACTCAATCGTCTCTGTTATAAAGGCCGATTCAGGTAGTAAATCTTTCCGTTCTTTAAAGCGGCGATGAAAGGTGCGGAGGTAAATCTTCGATCTCACGGATAGTGCGGAGGTATAATCGTTTTATTCCAGGGAACTAAATCAATCAAATTAAAGCGATGGCATTTTTCGGATTCGTTTTTTTGATTTCCTGGAGTGGAATCTGGCGGATTTATCGGAAAGCGATTCAATGAAACTAATTTTCAAGTGTTCTCCGACAAAATATTCCTCTCGAAAGTATATCATTGGTTGATTTTGAGAAAAGTTCGGTTGAAGCACGATTTTTCGAAATAAATAATCATTTATTATCCGTAGGAGAGTCATGTCCTGTTGTCATATCTTGATTAATGGAATATTTTTTACTTCTTCTAAGGTGTGTGAGATGCAAATGGATGACATTGATTAATGCCTCTCCTTATGAAAAGCTACGATATTTGTACTGGACAGTTAGTAGGGAAATGAGTCATGCTACAAAAAGATATTGCCACGCTCTCTCAATGGGTTAAGGAGAAGAAATTTAGATAAATGTAAACACATTGTCTTTTTCAAAAAGAGAGCCGTAAGAACTTCTTTCGCGTGTGTCATTTTTGCTCGGCGAGGAAAGCAAGGGCAAACTACCTCACTCCTCATCTTACCTTGTAAGGCTTATTTCCTACTCGTAGCTCTTTGCAGCTACGGGAATTAGCGGGAATTCCAACCGGCCTTCTGTTTGCGTACTAAGCAGGCAGACGCGTAAGAAGAAAGAACATTTGAAAATCTGAAGCATCGCACTAGTACGAATCAGTTACGAGATAACCAGATGAATCACATACGGGATAAATTTCTTCGTAAAAGTGTTTGCATATTTGCAAATCCTGTAAGGTCGAAGGTAGTTGACGTTTCAATGATTTCGTTAATAATTACGATTCACGGGTGGTTCGTACGGAAAGGAACCTTCCCAAGCATAATAAAGAGGAAAGAACTGGAGTCCGTAGTATTTGCGACCACGCCCCTCTTGATTAGATGGGCTCGCGTGATCTTCTAAGCCCATAAAACTTCTCTGACGGCCCACCTTCTCGCACCTTCGCCGTATTGTGTGAGATTTTACGTTTGTCCCGATTCTCACTTTCCTTAATATGCAGTTATTGCTGGAAAGGTCATGAACAGGGTTGTTTTCCCTCTAGTATGTTTACCAAGTCAGGGATTTTGCTTTAGATGACAGGATACTTTAGATAGTGAAAGAGATATGTATTTTGTAGATTTTCCAGTTACTGATTATAATGATGTTGATGTCAAAGTATGTTTTCTTTTGTAATTAGTGTAGTAAGTGGGGATTAATTACCATAAGCATGAAGTTTTAATAGAATGGTAGAGTAAGTACGAAGCCGGGTTATAATACCAAGAAAGCGGAACCTACATCGTTATTTGTCTTACTTATTCATTATTACAGCAAACATTTTTTATAATTATTATCCCTCTTTATTTTTTATGACGTAAGTTTTGTTTCGTAAGCTGCGTCGCTTCCATGAAATTGATTGCCAATATGATCACGAATTTATGTTGATTAAGCGTACTTTTTTTATTCTACATCGTAGTCTTTGTTGTGAAATATTGATGGTGTGGTGTATGTAAAATTGATGCGTGTAACTTCCTGATTCATTATATTCTTCAAGAGAATCAGTAAACTTGTCATCGCGCGGTAAAGAAACTCTTTGATTCTTACTTTCTGGTACTATCTTACGCTGTTATGCAACGTCATTGTACGGCGTGGGGTCTGAAGATATCTGGAGTATATGGTTATATAACCCCTAGTTTAGTTGGTTTCTTCACGTTTCCCTTTCGGCCCATTATCGGTTTCCGGCAACGGTGCTTTCCCCTCCAAAAGGTCGTATTTCTTTATATGGGCATTCATGAATTGATGGGAACCAAATATTTGGAGAAAATACGTTTTCAGAAAATTTAACAGACAAGAACTAACTCTCTATCTTCATGTCATGTTCGATATTGAGCATAAAATTATAGGGACAGACTGAAAGATAAATCGTTTTAAAAACTCATTTCTTCCGTGAAAGGTATAAGTTTGCAATTGAGATAAAAATAAAGGAATAAATATCCTTATTCCGATGAGATAAAGACTAAACGATCTCTTCTATATAGATAATTAATGAGGGAAATGTAGGGTAAGAAGAATTGGAGGAGTCAGTTGGTATGAAAATACCCGGTCGAAGCTTAGGAAGTATTCATAACTGGAAAACATCTTCAAAGATGTGGGCTCAAAAAATCCTCCGAAGGTGGTTGCTTGTTATGATTTTAAAACAAAACCCATTCCATAAAACATTGCAATGCAATACACGGTTCAAGTAAAATAGATGATAGACTAATACAAAGTTCATAAAATATAATCAAAGTCAAAATAAAACATAATTCACGAAAGTATGAGTAGACACAGACACATAGATTGCAAACAAACATCGTTTCTCCAAATCGAAACGCTTCAAGGTAATCTTTATTGGAATTCCAAACAACATCAAACGAAAACACTTCTTTTTTGGGGCATTTGTTTCCCTATCAAAAGATCAAAACAAAATCGCGACGACAGAAAGATAAATCAGAGCAAATGAATTTAGACACAAAAATGTTAGTTGACAGCCCTTCCGGCACAAAGATAGAGATGAGATGTATGAATGTAGTTATGTTTAAACCTCGGTCAGTTAGTAGTAGTACTGTTAAAAATGCCTCGACGGCTTAGGTCGCAAGTAGGCCCCCGCCGGGAATCGAACCCGGCACCGCTTCCACCGAAGTTGAACGCGGTGCCCACTTGGCTATGCTGGAGCCTCTCCCATAGTTCTTAAAGATAGATATTTTATAAGATGATACAATGGGAATGCCGTTGGGAAGGAGAGGGATTTTACAATTTTACTTTTACGCGAAGGATTTGAGTGGTAAGGAGGGTAAGTCGGAGCGGATATGCACCGAGAAAATTAACGGTCAAGCATGTATTGTCTGTACCAGAAGAGGAAGTGATGCCTATATCTCCATCACGGGGAATATCTGGGGCCTCTTTGGGGGAGAAGGCAACGGAGCGCACACTCGCTTTTTATGGAAAAGGTCACGTGGTCACGGCTTTGGGAGGAAGTCGGTCGAGAGGATTCGCTCGTGATTAATTGTGTGAGTGAAGCAAAGGAGGGTGGGGCCATCGATACTGATAGTCTTTTGTTACACGATTCATGCTGTGACCCTAATTACCCATCTCTAAGGTCTATTCTGGGTTTTACGACGAGAGTTTAACTTTTCCTCCTTCGATCCCGAATATTTTCAGATGACGTTTTAAGTTCCTTCGAATATTTGTGAATGTCAAATAATTTGCCCTCTGCAGCTGGTTCAGATTTTCTGTTGTGAATTTCACATTAACGGAAGTAACTGGAAAGTAATTTAGCATTAGTTCCTTGCGCCGGTAGATAACAGTTTGACTCTTTAGATAACGATTTAACATGATATTTTCACTAAGTCGATTCGTTTCGGAATCACCTCCGTTAGAGGGAACGCGATTTTTTTGGGTTCCTTAAGTTAATGAAAAACGCTGCCAAATAAACTACGTCTATCTTCTATTAGTCAGCAAAAAATTTACGGTATTCAATCCGCTGTGGTAATTTTCCATTTTTGTGCGCTGCGCACACATCCACCAAAGAATTCGATACTTGGTTCTGTAATCGTTAGCTGAGTCAAAAGAACAGAAGGAAAACTTCGTCACCAGGGTTACTCGTTAACAGAGGTGTCTCTATGCCATTAAAAGATTCTTTGTTTTGTTAGTTTTTGTTTATTCAATTGGTTACGGAAGCTCTTAATTTAGGAGGTACCAGTAAATAGCGAAAAATTGAGTTTTTATCCTTAAAAGGATATCTATATCTTATCGACATTAGACTCGGCTTAACCCCATTAAGGCCAACGTTACTTTTTGAGACGCATATTTATATTGCTTCAATACTATGGCAGTTATAAATTAGTTATTATTTTTTTTTCTCAGCGATTATTTATTATGTATTGTAAATATAATATAAAATATAGGTGGTGTTAAGAAATTTTGATGCTAGTGGGCTCCAAATGTGCACAATATCAGCTAATAATATTTTATTTCGGCAATTTATGGGTTAATTCATCATCATGGAAATGAATCTAGTACAGAATCATCTCTTTATATTTACGAAACCATACTTCTTTTTGTCCTTTGAGCTTCTTAGAAGGTCTCTTATTTTTTGAATTCATTCTAATGGAGGATTATTGAAAATAGGGTATCTGATGAGAAATTAATTGAGTAAATATTTTTAAATCCCTTGTTTTTTGAACTATATTCATGGACTAGTTTTGGTTAGTTAAATGAAACATCTTCAGTTTTCCTCAAAAATCTTCAAAAATGTATTTCTTGCTTCTCGTAATGTATTATAAATAGTAGGATGATATTTACGTGTATATACGAAACGTGATGTAAAATGAGGAAAATTGTATCCGTTGACATAGATTCACCCTCGAAACTATTGGTACTCGTGTGAAAAATAGGGACTCAGGATACGTGAGGTCTTACGTGATGGCGTTGGTGTGTCATGGCAGTGAGATCATGGGAAAATATGTCGCATTAGTTCGCTAGTCTTTCATCAGCAGTTGAGGGGACTTCAAAGGCAGCGAGAAACCGAAAATTTCAGTTAATCATAGTTTACCTCTTTGAGCGCAGTTTGCATGTTTTTCATTTATATTAATCGTAAGGAATTTTCTTTTTATTCAATTGCGAGCATTATTTTTCCTTTTCCGCTGATGATACATTTGATCGATCTTTGTATAATATCATCGCAGTAACGCTTTTTAGACATCTGAAATCGTCCTGAAAATTTTCGATTTTGTGATTGCTACGCTCGTATCAAGCCTTGGAAATTACCGACTAACAGATTTGATTACTCACCCTCTTAAACTCTGAATATCACCATGTGTATTTGTCATCTGTGTCGTTTCAGTGATTGAACATGGCTGAATTTTTGTTGAAGTTTCGCCAATCAAAACTTAACTAGACTGGTGATGTTTTTTTGTGATATAATTCAAGCATTACGCAAATTAGTTATGTGGTTTAATGAAAATCGTGGAGGAGATTGCATGTGAAATATTCCCTTTTTCAGGTGCGCTTTCGTTTTTTCACAACGGTTGCGTAGTAGACGATGTGGAACTTGGGTTCACCTAAGAGGACACAGTACCTGCAGTCGACTTCAGAGATAGAGTTACGAGGTGCAGCTAGTTGAACGAGGATGCATCACGCTCAAGGACAGAAGTTTTGCAATTACATGAGTCGGATAAAATTGTGGTATAACATGAGTACTATGCAAATGTGATGCTTTAATTCAGTTTGGGATGTTTAAAATCGTTAAGAGGGGTTGCAAATCTCGGTAGCTTCGATAGCTGGAGTCATCTGCACGTGGGCCTCCACCGGGAAGCGAACCGAGGAAAACTTTCAGCAAATGCGATCGCGTTACCTTCTCGGTTATCGGGGAATTCGATGAAAGCAACGTCGTCGATAAGTATAATCTCTAACATATTTTCACTTTATTCTTGAAAATAGAGCCCTTTTTTGAATTTTCGTTTTTATGAATATTCTTATTTTTATTACAGTTCTATGATATGCCTCATTATGTTGAAATAGCATTTTAGCGAGAGTAAGCTGCTATGTTTGTGTTTACCGGGATTGTGTTATTTCAAAATTAACAGTAAAATATTTTGAAACCTAAAACGTCTAATCCTTCCCCATAAAAATCCCCACCATTAATAAGCTTAGTTTCTTTTAAAGACTTCTATCATTGATTTATCTAATTCAGTTGATACATCTTAATATTCCTCCCTCCGTCACTTGCGTATTCTTCCTTTTGAACTTCTCTATATTTCATCTCATAAATGACCTGTACTGATTAGGGAGTTCCATTGTAATACATTGTAAAGTTTTTTGGGATGTTAGTTAAACTTAAAATATTGCATAGCGAGATAAATTAGTTTATTTAAAATAAACTCAGTCGAAAAACTTAATTAGTACGGAAAAATATTATGTTAAGTGTAAAGAGCTGTTTCGACGTTGGTTGCAAAAATAATGAGGAATCCTCTAATTTTCATTTATTTCGAAGTCGAATCGCAGTCACGGAAGAAGAAAATTATTTCCGCCTCTCAAAAATGCAGCTTGCTCAGTAAATTCAAGTCGGCCACTTGAGTTAGACGGTTCGCGCTCAAGAGAGCATACCTGTTTACAGGAAGTCGCAAATGAGCCTCGAAATTCAAGCTTTCTCATTCCGCCCTACTTGAGGTCCATGTCTTTGTGGTAAATTAGCTCGCAAAAAATCATTTTTATATCGAAATATCATAAAAATGGCTTTCTTAATCCTTTCCTCGTAAAGCGGCTGCTCAGCCGAGTTAATTCAGGAAATGTTGATAAAATTATTTTGTACTCTTTCGGAGATTAACTGCTGCGTTTTCCCGTTAAATTTCAGCTGATTTTGACTTGTTTGATGAGTTAGTTGATGTTTTATCTTTCATAGAGAAGCAGGAAGAATTGATTGCAGGAGGAGGTGGTATGGTAAACCTGGAGAGAGGGTGGCATATATGACAGGGATATAAGCGTTGGCGTACTGAAAGTAAGTCCGCGAGACCACAGTGAAGGAGATGTTGTACGTTGGAGTTGCCATATTGCGAGGATTGATGGGTGACAAGTAAAGGAAGAGGAAGACGGAGAAGAACTGTTTGAACGTGGTAGATAAGATTCTCGAGAAGAGGGAAGTTCCTTCCAACCTTTTATTTCCCTCGTTTATTAAGCCATTTCCGGTTAAAGTTGCGAAAACGCAACATTATGAATGTGAAAATGTTTTTTTTTTCGCATACATTTTCGATTGCAGTTGCTATTTTGGTTGTAGTCGAAGTCGAACAATTATTATTTTTCCGTAAATTTGTCGAATTTTCTGTTTCATGAGTATACCAGACGGTAATTTTTTTACTACACAATTAAAATTTGCTGAGTGTTTTTTTTATAGATATCTCTTATAAGAATAATATCGATTGAACATATTCCCTATTCATTTCACTAGAAAAACACTTTTTTCTCCTTTAGTTCCAAGACTTGACTAGTTTCTGCCAAAATTGCGAAAATGCAACATAATTTTTTTACATAATTACATTTTTTACAGAGTTGATATCTTTTAACCTTCTTATCTAACACATCAGTACAACATTACAGAAGAAAAAACGGTACATTTCTTAATATTCATGACCTTGGTAGTTAATGGGTTAATGGCAATCTGAATTACACCTTAAAGAGAATAAAACTCACCGAAGGAATGTTAATATCAGCGTTATCAAGAAATATTTTTTGTGTTCCTAATCATCTAAATATCTTGTTCGCTCACAACACATTATTATTATTTCGTTAACTCGTATTTAATAAGTAAGAAGTAAGATAAGTAAGAAGCTATTAATGGAGTTTTCGGAATTTGAAGGCGGTGAGGAAAAATGAAGCTACTAAGAATATAAAGGTCAATAATATAAGGAACCCGTGTCGTCATGTTGAAAGGAAATTAATGCCGACGAATGAATGTAAGGAAAGATTTAGGGGTTCCAAACACTCTAAGAGCAATTTCGCCGGGTGTTCGCGCCTACCCTTGGAGAACAAAACAGGAAACAAGGGAAAGGAGACTGATTAACCAGTGTTCAAGGAGTTATAGTTTCCATTTTGTTTTTTCCTGGGGTTCTGTCTTCTCAGCTGGTAGACCTAATATAACATTTCTGATCTCTTTCGTCGACTTAGTTTTTTACAAGTATTACTTTTTAAAACGCTGTAGATATTGAATATCTATCATCACTTCGTAAAAGGAATATCTCCTCTTTTATGAGGCTTCTTCTTTTATTCTCCATCCGTACTACTCTCACATTGATATTCTGTAGATTCTTATTGGTTGAATTGAAGAAAGTAATGACCAGTTAACCAGCTAAGCAACTGAAGGGTTTGCTGAAGAGCATGTGTTGAGAATTTGAAACCTTTTAACGTGAAAACATATTAATCTTCTCTCGTTATCCCTGTTTACAGGTAGTTACAGGTACAGTGTATTACATGATAAAGTTTTCCTAAGTGCGCATTGACAGTCGCATCCCTCTGGCCAGATATGGCCCGCCTGCTATTTTCAAGTAGCCTGAAATTCCCATAGGCTTGAACCAAATCTTTTTCAGTAAATACTCTTTCATGCCTCTTACAAACATATAAGAATTAACATTTATTTCGAGCATCTTAAAAATTCTGGAAGTATACGATTCCAAAATAGTTTCCCCCATCCTGCCCATTCTACAAAAAAGGTTTCCCATGTTTACAAGTGAGTACATATAATCATGAAGTTAGCATTTCCAACTTTACGGGAGTTGAATCCAGTTAATGTATGAATAAAGCAGGAAATCATATTATTGGAGGGCACATTTTGGAGCGTATTCGCAGTTGATAATAAACCCCAAATAAAGATTGCTTTGGTTTAAGTCAACCAAATCTCGTAATGATTCCAAAAAGTCTCGTCAAAACATGATTGCACGTTCGAAAATTTCCCTTTTCAGGAAGTATCTATCGCATCCGTTAAGCGATCCCATATTACGGTTACGGTGGTTTCTTTCTGTTCGCATAGGCAAATAGTACATATTGCCAACAGAGAACGGCAAGGCCCTTTATTTTTTTACGTTTGAATGTAATCTATAATGAAAATGATTTGGTATTCTTTATTTGCTTCTCTTTGAATATTAAGTGATTGTTTGGATGACATGAATGGCTGACTAAAAGAATAGTTGAAATTCAGATCCAATATTGTTAAAAAACTAATGACATTTATGTAGTTGTTTAACAAAAATAAACTAAGAAATAAATATAATTTTTTATTTCATTTATAATGGAATTTATTCTTATTAGATCTCGTGTAAAACACTAATTGGTGTGTAATTGAATATTATCAATAAAGCTAAAACATTAGAGTTAGATAAAAGCTCCAAATGGCCGTTGCCCTACAACGACTATTTGGAGCTTTTATATAACTCTAATGTCTTACCACAGCCGTGTTCCTTTTCCTTATAGAAAGCTAAAACATGCAAACCATGAATTATCGCATTCTCGAGAAAAAGAAGCTGAAGAAAAACTCTAGGACTTGATTGGTGGGAAAATTTCATCGTAATTATCGAGATACTAAGGCATTTCTCTTAAAAGGGAACGGTTGACAACCTTGTTGTAAATCAGACTTAAGTTGTGTCGAATGACTTTTAGTAAACTTACGCTTAGCCGTTATTTTAATAGCTGTCTCCCATATTAGAGTAACATTCTGACTGAAAAATAGTATTGTTAAATTGGGTTGGTTATTTTTTGAGATAATTAACATTTTTCAGTCCCTTTTTTGAGGAATTTCGTTTCTGTCATACTGTGCGGAGATCGATAACGCACCAATTTTCAATGTCAACCCATTCAACCTTTTCGGCGAGACAGTCTGAATCGATTAAAAAAAACTGCGTTCTGGTTTCGAATCTTTTTATTTGAATTGCCAGTTCCGCTTTAAAAAAATAATTCCCAAAAAGAGCATAGAGAGGTCAACGCTCTGAAGATAAGGCGGGAAGAAATCGACGTAATGTCAGTCGGTGCCAGCGCTCGCCCCTCTGGAACACCAAGCGTAGCGTAGGGAAGAGGGGAAAAGCGGGGATGCGAGGATCTTACTATCGAAGATCGTAGAAGGGGAAGGGCGCCAGTCGGCTGTCGTCAGCAGCGTCTTCTCATTCTGGACAAAAACTGTCACTGGGAGATTTCTGTACCCTTCTCATGGCTATAAGTGGAAGAACTTAGTTAGTGTGGAAACCTGCATGAAATTCTGCAAAATAATTATGAGGAAGTTTTGAGAGTATCCCTGATAAATAATGATATTAAAAGTATCTAAGTAAATTACACTAATAAATGCCTATGGTAATTGGCTTATTTTTGGGAACAAATTACTCTTTGATAAAGAAATAATCTTTAATCTGTAATTTAACATGAGGCACGAACATATGTGGCAGAAAGTACTCTTTATTAAAAAAAATCTTTTACCCATAATTTATGGGTGGAACACCATCATATGTGGCAGTAGCAGGATTCGAACCCGACATCTCGGTATTATAAGGATGGCATGCTAACCACTACGCCAGCGATAAGCTTTGGAATTAGGACGAGTGAGGCTCTTACTGTGCATCGTCAAGGAGTTCTGAGGGAAAATAGTGAAGCAAATTCAATTTTTAATGATATTTTTCTAACCGGTACTTTCCAGTGTTCACACCTATTATTCCTTATTTTCACAAAATTATCTTACTGAATCTGCCCAACGTACTGATGGGACAATAGACCGGTACCAATTCCTGTGACTAATCTCCTCAGTTTTCTTTCTGTTGATTTTAATTGTGTTGAATGCCGTTCTCTTGATATCCAAAACAGTTGTTGCCGAAAAGGGAGAACCAAAGTGTCCTAGGGAATTGCAGATAAATCTGGTTTATCGTACACGGTGTTTCGTTTACATTTTGATCAAATATATGGAATGCTGCCCCAATATGTTTCAATTGTAGTCATAATCACACCTGTTCCGAAAAACTACGATAGCCTACATGTTATCACTTGTTCAATATTTCTATGTAAAATAGAACTCAGAGATATTAGGAGTACTACCTGGTTTGTTGAGGGCGTTTCCATCGATGTTTTTCGGAGAATTATTGACTGACGACCAGGTTGACGCTTTCGGTGAAAAATATTTCTTTCGAAGTAATTCGTTTCCTTTATCTTGATCTTCTAATTTGGTTTCTCGGATCTATTAAGGTAAGATAGGCCAACAAAGTAGGTTAATCCAGTTGTCGAACCAGAATTAAGACGCGATTTTCGGTTAGCAACTATATAAGCTCGGCAAAATTTACTTTGCCGTAGTTCTCACTGCATATACACCTCACTTCAGCACTGAAATGTATTTTGAGAAAGAGTTTATCACCAAGAGAATAATTTTCGGTGGTTTAGATAGACTTTAAACGAGCTAAAGGAGGTTTAAAGTACCTTTGATATTCGCGTTGATCATCCATTTAACCTTGTTTGCAAAAATCCTGAAAATTCGAGACATCCTGGAAACGAACCAAAGGCGAGCATTGAAGTGTATTCCTAAGAAAGTGAAAATCCCTGAGGCCACTTAATGTTCTTTCTACCCTCAAAAGGAGTTCGGTTTTACGCGTTCGAGTGCACGCACTTTTCCTGCTTCATCGTAGCTTCCGACCTATATCCACTGAAGAAGTTTCCATTCTCAACTGTGCTTCTGGAAGTTTTCATCTAAGGTTTCTCCGAGGCATGTTCACGCATTCGTGCGAACTCTAAGAACTGCCAAGAATAACCTCGACGATGGGGTTCTTGCTCCCTAATCAAGGTTTTAGAACGATTATTATTGGTGGATTGAACATTTTTTTTCCGGCGGGCTCGTTCCATTTACCATCCGTGCTCGATTGAGTGTTACGCCCCAATTTTGATAGGTTCGCTCTTTTCTGGGTTTTTTCTCGTGCCTGTACAGTAAAGCTATAGTTAATTGTCAAAAACACGTTGCTTAGTCGAATTTTCTGTGCTTTCCAATGCGTTCCTTGCCAAAATTATTCGATCCCTCGGATAGCCAAGCGGCCACGACGTTCGACTTTGGCGAATTCGGTCTCGGGTTCGATTCCCGGTGGTGGGGGCCCACGTTCGAAATGACTTTTGCCGTCGAAGGACTTTTAACAATTCTACTACCACTACTTATTCGATCCACCATTCTGTGACAGGAATCTAGAATTTTGTCCCGTAATTTCAGAAAAAAAGTCAACATCAAGATTGATAAATTTATTTGACGGAAGTATTTGTATGAGCAAGAGTAAACATTTTTAAAAATCAGAACACAAACCTAGAGATTTGATAAATGAGTTAGATTCTTGGAATATAATGCAGGTTATTGAAGGAAAACACACAATTAATTTCTTGGCTGAATAATATTAATCTCCCAATCATGGCGTATGCACACCTTTGGATTTAAGTAGGTCGAGGCTGCCAATACATGATAATGGTTTTAAAAGGTAGTAGGGCTAGTGTTATAATTCCACCGCAAAGTGTTATACAATCACCCCTCGATATTCATTTTTATAGGTTAAATCGACCTGTGGCCTCAGATCCTTGAAATACAGGAAGATTAACTGCTTTAGCTGGGAATAGAACCTCGGCCGTCTAACTGACAGGCGAATGCCTTAACCTAACGCCGCCGAGCCTGGTGAAAACTCTGGGTAGAGCACGTGTTGGAAGGAAAATATCTCGGTAGAGCCTACCCTGAAAGACCGCCGAATTTCCTGTTAGTATTTAGAAACAAATGATTAAAACGAATGAATAAAATAAGGTTGATCGGAATTCTGAATGCAGAGCTTCTGCTATCGATAACGTCGTTTTCGAAAGTCTCTGACTTAATGTTTTACTAACTCATATCAATTGGTTGAAAATTGCAGGTGAATATTTCACTTGTAAGTGTTCGTAAATAATGTTTGTTGCGTTAACAGCATTTTAATCAGACATCTGCCATATTACTGTTGTGTTCAATATGGCTGGACTCCTTGTTGCCCGTTCTAAAATTCAATATCAGATATTCAACCCGAATATTCGTGACGAATGTGGGAGAGCGCCTGGATATCTTATCAGGTTTTCGGTCTCAGGGGCACATTTATTTGCCTTGTTCAAAGACCGATGTCGCAATTTATTCGTGAGACCTCGTCTACAGCCGTCAACGACGAGTAAACGGTACTAATTCAGTTTCTTAAGGGTTAAAAGCTTCTATCCTTGTCGTTTTGGAATTCTTCCTGCAAATAACTTAGTATGCGGGTATGTAAGTGTGTACGTAAGTGTGTATGTAGTTTCATCTTAAACTCGAGAACATCGAAAAGATTTTGCGTAAATTTTGCAAAATCTAAAATTTCGAAACCTTAGGGATAATAGTTGTCTATTCACATTCACATGATTCGACACTGGTTTTTTCAGATAGCCTTCCGCAAGAAATATCGTAGTATATGTTTTTCTTTTCGTCGGTAGAGTTTATTACCTTCGCAAAAATAACGAAAGACTGCACAATATCAAGATAAGTTTAATTTGAAAGAAAGTTCAAAGAAGATTAATATTTTTATCTTAATACTTTTACTACGGCTTTGATTCACGTCCATGCAATCAAGAGCATGGCCGATGTACTTTTATGATTGGACTGAGGACAATTTTACTATTCTTTTTAATGCAACTGTGAAACTTAGCGTGTCAATAAAATTCCTTCTAACCATTGATGATATTATCAGGATATTTTACTTTGCCTGTGCATATACAACTCAACTTTTAATTTATAATTTTCACTTCTTCGCTACTGTATTCTGAGGTAAGATGAGGTAAGAATGTTCTGTTTTCAGCTTATCAACGCTAAAAAGTTGCCGAAACCGGTAAACGTTTGTACCGATTGTACTTTTTTTACCATTTGTGGACTTACCTTTACACGTATTGAAATAAATACTTTCATCGTTATGAAGTTCCACCAGATCTCCCTGGACTGTATTCATTTTATCAACGCTAGGTATTACAATTAGTAATGAGTAAAATCTAGAAGTCGGGAAATCGTTCGAGGAATCCAGGATGATGTATATGCTTCTTTCTGATTTAAATTACTCACTTTGTCGAAGTAATATTGATTTTATGATCAAAAACGCCATACTCGTAGGTTGTTTAGCAGTTTTATTGTCCGCGCCCTAAACGTTTAATCATCATAAGTCTTTCGGTCGTAATATTTATGAGCTTGCGGTGAACTGTCTCAAGAGACCCTTGTGGAAAGGTGAAAAGTCAGGGAGGAATTATGCATTCTTTGCTATCTTCAGTTCAAGATCGATCTCGCTTTAGTATGCGTCCTCGTGGTTGGGAAGAAAAAGGAGCCTCTGAAGCGAAACGGTTGTTGACAACTTGCATTCATCCATTAATACTAATTAACTTCGGACCTAGGGCGATCGTGTTCTTACTTTGATCAGCAAGTGGAGTTGTTTCGCGAGCCAATTCTCGCTCGTTGTGTAGTACTCGCTAAGTACTTTCCTCTGCTCTTATTTGCCTCGGTGGAAGCGAGCTTCACGAAGAATATTCTCCTTTGCTTAGGTTAAAAGAAACGTGCATTTCGCTGATTCATTTCGATCGAAAACTTCGCTTTGACGTACTTTTGGCTGAAATGTTTTCATGAATGACAGTTTTTTATTACAGTATCACTGGAAGATTACAATCCAGGGTTTTTTGTTATTGTCATCTACTTGACCATTTCGGGATTATCTTTTATTTATTTATATAGAATTGCCACGGCTAGGCAAGATGATTAACTCCGGTCCAGAATGTATTTTATGCAGCCCTGTATAAAATACATTCCGGACCTATAGACACATAAAATACTCTTAAAAACTAACATTAGTGAGTGATTAATACATGTACTCAACGACAACCTTTATCAACGGTGTTGACATTTTTATCAATATATATAAATATATATATGAATGAGCCACCAGTTTTTCATTATTCATATTTGGAAATGCAAATTACAATCGAAAAATCTTTGGGTCATAATTTAGAATTTATTAAGAAAAAAATTTAACGTAAAACTACCGAGAGGTGATTTTTTAAAGATTTAAATGTTGACGGCACAATCTACTCTTATAGTGAGGAATAATGTACTGGAGACGAGTGAAGAAATTGTAGTTGATTTGTAATTAAACAGTAATGAAGGAGAGACTGGATTCAGCGTTTATCAGGGAACAACTTTTTATTTAAGATGTTATAAAATGTTATAAAATAGTAAATATGTTAGTAAAATTATGTATAACGACGGAAAGTTCAAAAGTGAAAGGAAAATGAATCGTCGAGCTTGTGAGTTGGAAAAAGATTTGATAAAATGAGAAAAAGATGGTCGGATAGAAAAGTTCAATGGAGACAACAAGATATGGAGAAGCATTTACTCATTGTAAGTGATTAGAAATGAGCAATATTACTTTAGTAGTTCGTAACTGCGTAAGATCCTTCGCAAATCGTGCGTGGTTCATAAACGCTGCATCAAATTCACTTTCGGATTTTGGACTCATTTGTTTTTATGTTCCTCACATTGTTCGTGAGGCGTACGACGATTACCTGATCTTGGTCTTCTATCTCGTCGTTGACAAAACTGGTGCAAAATTTATGAGCAAGAAACGCGATAGGGGGCGTCATATATCGGTGTGAAGAGAGTCATAATGGAGCTTTTATTGCAGAAGTGCCGAAATTTATTGAGTCATGAACGAAAAGGTGAATGAGATAGGACGAAGCTTAATTACGGAAAAAGTTTCGGAATAAATAAAGTTGACAAGTATTACGTGTCAAAAATACCACATGTAGCGTCCCATTTCCTAAATAAATTAGCATTTATAAAGGCTAAGACGATGAAAATGGTGAATTCTGTAATATTTCAAACATTGTGTCGAGGTGAATAGTTCGATCGCTGAGTTAACGCGTAAAATAATATCAGCGGCCCATTAGTATTATTTGGTTAATATCTGTTCTTGTAGTAAATTAATCTTACGTTACCCGCGAAAGTGTCTTCTTTCTCTTTATAAAAATTGGAAGATTATCCTAGAGATTTCACATTTAGATGGAACTTATTTATGTACACTTGAAACTCAAGAACTGCAACATTGATATTTTGAGCCGAAACTTGGAATTTTCTGTCAATATTTTTCGTAATTGACTCCTTCCCTACGTGTTGTACTCGTCGTATTGAAACCATCTCTATGGTCGATTACTTGTCAAAACTTAGGAATGCATTCTCCACCTTGAAAGATACGCTAGTTAGTGAAAGCTAAATCGTACCGTGGGCTCCCAGATAGCTAAGTGGGCAACGCGTTCGACTTCAGTGAAATCGATCCCGGGTTCGATTCCCGGTGGGGACTCACGTGCGAAATGACCTTAGCTGTCGAAGCACTTCTAACATTACTACTACTAAATCGTACCGTACTCTTGGAAAGGCCCGAATGCAGGGCTCAGTACCGAGTATTTATGTTTAATTCTTATAGTCGTAACGGTAGAAGTAATAGAAATGATTCCGAGAACTAAACAGTCTCATGTTTGGTTTAGTTGATGTTACCCGTGTTAAATTTAAATCTTGTATAGAGAAAGTAGGCGTTTACGTTACGCAGTTAGGGAACAGTAGCGAGTTATCTTTCCAAGAAAATTGACGTTTGGCTGTGTATTTGTCAAGTAGACACCCTTTCTACTCTACTTTCTAATGGTTCTCCTCTAAAATAGTTTTATTTTAGGATCGCGTTACAGATATTTTGTAAGAGTGTATATTAAATATAAAATACTTTATTAGTTTTAAAAGTAGAAGCGAAGGCAAGAATCTTCTCGTAGAGGAGGTATTCTTAATCTTTTGACGGGGCCTCGAAATCGTATTTGCCTGTATCTAAATTGTTATTTGTGCATCTGTTGACTCTTTAGCCTGTAGGCTAGCTCGTTCTTCATCCCCTCCACTATTAGCTTCGCAGACTCCGATAGATGCCAATGGCTTTGTGGAGAGAATGAGGCAAATAGGCAAGACGAGGTACTTTTCCCTTGTTTTCCTCACTGATTGTGAGCCAAAATGCTTGCAGCGGAAAAAATTCGCGAAAAAGCAGCAATTTTCATCGCAGTATTATTATTATTAATGTATTCAATAAGCAGTGAACAAAAATATGCCTTTGTACAGCACCATCCATACCTAATTGAGGTAACATATTATAACAGTTGTAATCAAAGCTATGAAAAGAGTAAATGAAAGATACATTCCTCTTTCTACTATAACTAAAGACAAATAAAAAACATTCAATTCGTTAAGATGTGGCTCCAGCAATATCTAACTTGACAAAAATCTGAGAGAGGACTATAACAGTTGGGAAGAAAATCAACTTGCCAATGAAATAATGTTAAAAATGCGACTTTATTCGGGCGAGATTGAGACTAACAAGTCTTTTCTTACATCTTATCCTTCGTCATATCGACTTTAAAAGAGATAGCTTGAAAAGAGTGCCCAGAAGTGCTTGTGGTTTTAAAAACCTAAGTTTGCGCTTAGGAAAAAATACACCAGCAGGAAAACACCCGCAATAAGTGGGTGCGAAAAACCTACCGATAACTCACTAAGTTTAAAGGAAAAAGCAGAATCTGAAACTTAAAGGCAAAGAAAATGGTATAGATACATTATTACTTCGAAAAAACAATTTTATTAAAAAAATAAAAAGAAAAGAGCATTAGGAAATGCAAACTGAAATTGATGACAACTTTGTTTTTCTGGAGGTAAGAAATGGTCCCGCTGCGATCGGATATACGTATCAGTTCATACATTTGCGGTAATATGCGTTTAAACGCCAAAATTTGCGTCCTTTAATCCTTTTTTTCGCTCATCTGTGCCGATCCCTTACATTCACGCAGCTGCCCCTCATCTGCATGACAATTGATGAGTCATTCCTCCCCATTGGCGCTCGGACGGTTGCCCTGCTATCGATTAGAACGTGTTAGGGAGCCGCTCCTGGCTTCAGGATTGCCCCTGGGGTACACTCCTTCGACGAAGTTTTTTTAAAGTCAGTCCCGACTCTTTTGCAACGTCCACTTCATCGGTGTCGTTTGCGTGAGGTGCGCAGACCGGCCAAGTACTCGTAATTTCGCTCGGCCCTTCCGCTTTTCATGAAAGGTTTCGGACCTTCCTTATGCTATATATTAGTTCATATACTCTGACGGGTTTGCCAACGAATGAACCAGCTAATCAACTTTTAATTCATTATTCTTCATTTGCATTTCTTCTATTACTCTTCTGTCATTATTCTATTTATTCTTCTGTATTCCTATTCTTGCTTGCTGGTGAAAGAATTTTGTTGTTTTTAGGCACTGTATTCGTGCACTGCATTTTAGGATCTGCCACTTAAGGAAAATGGTATTTGTGCCAGCAAATGTGATTCCAGATCTGATTACAGTAGATTTTCCATTCTACGAGTTAATGTGGACCAGGACCATCTCGGAAAATCTAGAACTCGGATGGTAGGGAAGCGTCGTCTAACATACGTAAATTATGAAATTAACTTGCAATTTTTATTCCTTGCCGCTGGACAACGTTTTTACAAAATAAAAAAAATTTTGAAATAAAATATTTGTTTTCCATCGTAATATATACGTGAATTACCCAGTTCTTACTTCTTTTCTCCGATTAGATTATTATGCCGACGCTTGCTCGTCTATGTTGAACTGTCATAGTGCAGTTACAATAAAAGTAATTTAACCGGCGATGAATATTTCGTCTAGCGATCTCTATTTGAACCAGAGCGTGTAACCGGAACTGAACCGAAAACCGTAACGGAAGAAACCGTTATTTTCGCCGGAGTGAAAACCGAACCCGAACCGAAACGGGAAACCGTTATTTACTCCGCTCCAATTTACGGCTCCCAACAATATCGTTTTACTCTATTTTAGTCAGAGAAAGGCTTACCAAGCATGTGCAATTACGATTTGCAGCTAAGTATTGCTGAGTTCTATTCATAACTTTGGTGTTATGTGATATAAATTTAAAAAGTTAAAAACTACAAAACAAACTTTTAGAATAATATAATATTACAATTGTTGGAGCGAAAAAAACCGGATCGAACCGGTTCAATGTTGGCAGGAGGAGCAAAACCGGAACCTATCCGACATTTTTTGTCGTGCCGTAACGGAAACTCGAACGAATAATATTACGATTCGATGCCCCGATTTGAACTCATTTGTTTCTTTCAACGCTTCTTCGGGCAATGAAATTAGCTGCTGGGGTTTTGATGACGGATGTGCCTTCCTCGGTTTTTGAATTTCGTAAACATGCAGATCGGAGTGCGGCAGCCGCTCTGCTAGTCAAGGACCTGCTTGCACCTCGCCGCTCTGGTTGCGGAGGCGGTTAATAGTCCGATACTGCAATTGCAGTAATCTGCTGAGGAAGATGGGTGATGATGTTGGCAGCCGTGAAAGGGATGATTTGGATCGGGCTCCTTGGAATTTGCATGTTGTCCTAGCTCTCGATCGTGAAGGATCGAGTGATCACAACGGCATTTGTCGTGTTTGTTTCCTTTGGTTGTGAAGACGACACAATAGGTGTCGAAGGCGTCGATATCGTTGATAAAGTGGATATATCGATCGTGAAATTTGTCATAAACGTACATTTTTTATTGATCGACGTAGCCGTTTTCCGTAGCCAGAGATATGGGCTCTAATATCGTCTATTATGCTCTTTCGCGGAATGATGGGAATAGATTCATTCATTATTCTCTATAGCCCATCGTTGTTACGTTTAATAAACGTCATAGATTCAAGCGAACTATTGTGGAAATCCATAAAAGGATGACACTTAGAAAAATTGTACTATTTCACAGAATTCTATCATAAATCATTTCCACATATTCACTCATTAATTCTGTTGAAAAAGTACAATTTTTCTAAGTGTCTTTCTATTTTAACGTTGCTTACGATTACTAAGTCCTATTTTTCAACTCTGGCACGTTTAAAATGCGTTCCTTCTCGCCGCAAACTATAGTAGACCCCTCTCGTTTCATACCGGATGATTGATCACTCAAGGCAGTCTCAGAACGTGAAAATTGCTGTCGTAATCTATTTAAAATTGTAGAGAGATAATTTTTGCAATTGAAATTAAATAGGCAATTTCGTTTGAATACAATCGTTGATCAGGTCCTTAACTTGCTCCAGACTATCGAATGATCAGGATATATGATCACAAATACCCTTACACATATATTTAATGATTTGAAGTGGGAAGAAACCTAAATTTAAAACTTTTTAGCATCGTATTTATTTATAAATTTCATTAATACCCACAAACATCTATTAATTGGAGAATTGAAATTAGGCACACAATAATTGAGAAACGGGTGATGATTTGTATGCATTATGATTCTTAAAAGTTTTACCACCTCCAGAAATTCCCCGTTTATCTTAAAATGGGGATTAATGAGTGGCAATATCGTACGCAATGAAGGGATTGCTACATTTGAAGGCAACCTAGGAATGAGTTGTACTGGAGGACATAAATATGATATAGTATTACTGTGGGAAGGTTCACATGTAGTTGGAAAAATTTCATGGAAGGATGGGAATCTATTGCCGCAAAAGATAAACGAGACTGAAGGCTTTCGAGATTAGGAATAGTAATACCCTGTAACGTAATAGAACGTTTCTGATCGAGTAGATAAACGTGTGAAAGAAATCATGAAGAAGACGTAGAAGATATTAAGTAAGGCTTCCCATTTTAGCGCCACCATGAGAAAAAAATACCGTAATAGAGTGTTTATTTTAACGGCATTATCTTCGATTTGAAACAAATTGGTTCTTAAAATTGCTTGATCTAGAAATTGGGTCTTCTTTTCATGACCTGTGGAGTTGTGAGCAATACCAATTCAGGGTCCGTTTTTATGAGAAAATAAAAGTTTCGGCACTGATGTTGCTTTCTCGCCTTATTTCAGAGTCCGATTTGTAACGATTTGCAACGAGAGGCTATTTTGGGACTTAGGGGCGTGCCTTTTTCTGCAATATGTTACACTCGTATTATATGTATAAACTAGAGGAGGGCAGTGATTGCAGGTTGTTTATCCGACCTACTGGCGGTGTAACCTCCTTTTGATACTCCCAGAGGTGCCATCTTTCTGGTTCAGATGACCGTTTTTATGTCTTGATTTACAGTTTCCCTCTCTATATCCAACAGTTCCTTCCCTTCTGAATCCAGTCTGCTACTTACAGACATGAAGGAATTTAAATACAGGGATTCCGAAAAATGAATGCAACTCTGGGAGGTTAAGGTTGTAATGGTGAAAGGAAAAGGAATAGATATTGAAACAGTAGTTGTGTCAACTTTGTTTTCTTAACTATGAATAAAATATTTAAAATTTGAGTTGAGAACGAGATGAATAATCATCCTTAGACGTATTTAAAAAAAAATTCACTTGGAGGTGTTTGGAGATTCACAGAGATTAGAAAATTACTGAAATCTCTCTTTATTCTTATCGTCATCCCATCCCATGATTTTGGAATTATTTTCTGAGAATTCGAATAGTTGTAGAGGATGAAGGAATTCGCATACAGATCCCTGCATGTATTGAATACTTAAGATGTGGCTGCTTCCATTAGTTTTTGAGGAGATAGAGAATTATAATTTTCTCTTAATTTTCTGTGAGACTTAAATATTTGATATTGGAACTATTATTCTGGTATATTCGGAGCATGATCGCAGTTTCTAATAGTTTTCAATGTTTAGATAAATTGAAACTAAATTAACAAAGTATATACGGGGATAAGTTGTGGAGGAAGAAGGCAAGGGTAACACATTCTAGTGCGTAGTAAATCACTTGAAACCTCCCCACTATGTATTGAATTAGTGAATTTGATAATTCAGGAGACGTTAAGTACAAGTAGAAGGTTCCTAATTCATTACAATTATCAAATCTCGCTGTACATCTGGTACGTATTTGGAGTTTAACATTTTGAAAATTTATCTCTGCGAAATCCGGCTCTCAAGTTCTAGAGATGAAGGATGCTGTAGCGCTCTTCAAATCTGGGATATTCTGGGCTTTCGACTCCTCAGTTCCTGATTAAGAATTCGGGATATTTTGAGGGACCTCCAAAAATAAGAATGAAATCACTTGCACATCCTTCTTAGCGCATATGATATGTGTATTATTTCTTGGAAAGGAATTAAAGGAGGAGTGTTTGTTTCTAAATATCTCGCCGGAGATTAAGGGTAATGCCTTCTTACGTCCGACTTCTTGAATGCGAAGGGACAGCTCTGGGTGTTAGAGTGGAGAGGGTGAGGGACTGAGTGGTATAAATAGAAGAAGAGTAGGGATGCGAGAGGAGTTCTGAGTTGACCAAAGCTTTTAAAATGCTTGAGTTGGTTTTTGCAGGAGTGTATGCATGTAAATTTACTGAAATGGGATTCCAGGAAATATCTTATGAATTAAATTCTTGGTCTTCCTTGAGATTACGAAGCGCGTGTTTTCGTTATTTATTTTGATTTAATGGCGCCTTTCTCAACAAAGAATCGAGTTTAGTTTATGTCACATGGGGGATTAATAATTTAATGACGAAAGTGATGACGTAAGCATCTATAGCCTTCGTCTTATTCGTTATTTTTTCTTTTGACTTGTATTATGACATTTATATATAATTTTACATAATGCGTTCTTGGGGATACTTTTTCGCTGTATATTTGTTAGCAGTCGTATATTAAAAGGGTCTCGACAGCCCGAGGGAATTTCACGCATATTGGTCCCCGGCGGAAATCGAACCCGGACTCGCTTGCACCGAGGGGGAACGCGCTATCCACTTGGCTCTTTTGATTGTTGTACCTTGATACGATTGCCTCACTCTCTTACTTTCTGAACCCTGCCCCTGAGAGTGAGACAAGTAAAAATCGTAATATACGTATACAATTTTGATTTCGTTACTCGAAAACTTATCAAAGCTTAGGTTATAATGCGAGTATTACTAATTATATTTGTCGTGTAAGAATAAACAAGAACTGGTAATCAATCCCTAGTTACGTATATCAATAAGCGTGTTGTGAAGGATTATTTGATTAAATGAATAATTAGTTGCACTAAAAACGATCAAATTTCAATGACTTTGTAACTCCTTTGTAGCATACGTGACGTAGAGATATTCCTGCACTATGCCCGTGGCTGTGCCAGGGAAGATCGTGATCGAAATTAATGGCGTCATGTAGGTCACTTAGGGAAGAGGGCGTTTACCAACATCTCAGTTTCCCTGAAAATCGATGAGCTTGTATGTTTACCTGCCATTCTGGGATTTCTAAAAAGCCGATGGCAAGCGGGGAGTTCACCCGCCGCCCCTCTCACCGCCACCAATTCATGCGGTGTTCCCTTTGCACGTGTCGAACTCCCCTGAGGAACCTCGGGCGCTGATTCCTGCTTCTGAGCCCTTTCAAGAAGATGAAGTCCAGCAAAAGAAAGGATTTTCAGATTAATGAGCCTCATTGCTCTCAGGGTATGGCGCGAGATATGAACATGAGTCGGGAGATAACGTGTAGTGTCCTTATCCAACCCGAGCTCCATTAAAGCGTGGCTTGTCCTTACAGTTTGCGTTAGATGCATGATTATCTCCTCAGAAAAGTCATGAAAATGTATAACCGTAAGAAATAATCATACCTTGTCTGTTCCCTGCGAAATTAGCGCAACTACTGCATTTAATGGACATAATAAAGTCAATGCTCTTGCGTCATTTTCTGTTTCCAAAGAAAGTCAAGAAATAAAAAATGAAAATTAGAGGTTTAAAAACACTCCGTCCAGTAATCGATAATCCGGAGCTTCCCGTTTGTCTCTTAGTGCGAGTTCCGCTTGTCGAAATACGGCTTACGGAGTGTTTTTAACCTCTTATTCATTAGCCGCCGTGTTCCAACTTTCTTTTTCTTTCGCAAAATGAGAAGTGAAGGAGAAAAAGTTTGCCGTTACCGGGACTGAAAACTGGATCTCCCATCTGTCGGACGGTTCTCTGACCATTAGCTACCATTACCTTCAATTTCTGGACTGTTGGAGCAGCTGACCGGCAATTATAGTAATAATTATAAGAATTGCCTTTATTTGGGTGGGATTGAGACTAAAAGTCTCTTCTTCCATCTAACCCATCCTCGTATTTCATACAGTTGTTTATTTAAGAAAAAAGAAAAGGAAAATGAGCAGAAATGTGGATATAAGAAAACCTTAAAGATTCTAAGGGAAAGAAATTATCCATTGCAGGAAAACACCCACTAGGAAGGGGAGTGTGAAAAACCTGCGCAAACCTACCGATAGTAATAGCTTAAATAGTAATTGGGTGATCCTTTAGTTTCTCACCGCTTTAATACGTCTCAAGTTTGATAAATGTTACTCTCTATTTTCTGCGGCATTCTCTTTCCATTTCGTGTTTGCGTGGTGTATAGGTTGCGTGCATTAAAAACAAGTTCTGGATTTTTTAGTTTATCCTAGTCGATTTTAATTATTAGGTTCGTTGTAGTGGATTTTATTAAATAAAATTTCTTCTCTGCGTTTCCTAGTTTATTTTTGGTCATTAATGTAATTGTCTTTTGGTGAAGTTTGGTGTACTTTTGGTGTCGTTTGGTGAACAAAGCTTTCCTTCTGGGCAATTCTATATGATTTTTCAGAAGACTCATGTCCATTGTCAACAAGCTAACTACTCTTTTATCAATAAACCCATATTGTACTGCAGTGAAGCTTCTACCGTTATATTTGCAGTTAAATTTCTGTTGTTTTCATTTATAGAAAACTCAGTAAGTAGCTCATGTATCACTTATTTATTTACGTTACGACCTTTTGCCATTACAAAATTGGAAAATCACTTATTTCTAATACTGGATACTATTAAGTATAATAATCACCGTCGTGTAGATATATATTTGTCTATAATCCAATGTCTGTAACCCCCGTAAGAAATGGGAAATTAATCGAGGAGCTAATTCAAAAATATAATTTACTGCACTTCCCTATAAGATAGAACTAAGATTATAGGATTCATAATAAGACGGCCCAATCTACGATTAAGATACGTTGTGACTTCTACAAAAGTGTTCTTGGTTCAACTTTAAACGACTCCAAATTATAGTATCCCAAAAGAAATGCATGTGAAGTTCTTTTCATAGTCTGCAGTTTTTTCTGCTTTAGTGAATTAAATTAGAATTAATGCTCCCACGAAATCAATACAAGTATCAAAGGAAGGGAAATGAGCGATGAAATTTGTATGTTTCATATGCTCGATGAAAGAAGAAAAGCCTGCCCTAGCCGGGAATTGAACCCGGGTCTCCCTCTTTCCGGGCTGGTACTCAAACCACTAAGTTACCACGACAAAATAATGTCCTCTTCAATTTCTTAGTCTATGATGGAACTCGATGCGCTCCGGAAATTAAGAAATTGAAGAAGAGATTGTTCTGTCGTGGTAGCATAGTGCTCAGAGCAACCGGCCGGGAAGGGAAATTGAACAGATATTTTATTTTGGTCTTGGGATATCGTCCTCGATTCGAAATTGCGAGAATGTCAATGAAACAAGCGGGAATTTCACATATTTTGTCGTTATAAACAACCCGTCCCATTGGCATTCCATTGTAGAATCAGAGTACATACTTTATCCTGTAGGAATACATTGAGAGTTTAAACCCTTATAAAATCAATGATCGGAAGTTAATTTCCTGTATATGGGCCAGCTAAGTTTCATAATAGATGTATATTTTGAAGAAGTTGAATTAAGTTCTATCATTCATGACGAGAGAGTTAACTAGTAATGTTACAATCATGAAAGAACGTCTACAGACGTAGGCTCCGCCATAAATATCTACACGTGGTATAAGAGAAATAACTTGTTATTTTTCCACATTTTTAATAGTTAAATATAAAATTTATATTAAAATTTTAATCAAATTTGGAAAAAATAAGTTTCATCTTTCATGCTATTACGACTTTGCACCAAGTTACGCCTACCCATGTTGATCTAACGCATTGCGCTTCATTTACTCAAATACTGAATAATTTTCTCAAATGTGGATTAATATGGATTGGTATTGCTCTAATGATGAACGTGATTACAGGCCTAGTGAGAAGTAATGTTTCAGTCTTCCTAACCCATCGCCACTGTTAATGGCAGCATACAAATTGCGTACGCATACTTCAATTATCGCGACATTTGCTCCCGATGAAGTGAAGTTTCGATACGGCACGCAAAGAGAAGAGCAACGGAAGAAGCGATATGGAACTTAGCGCAATGAAAAGTAGATAGCTTTTTGACCGTGACATTTCCCTCCTCGAACATTATCATCGTAATAAAATATTTTGCAGAGCATACTTAGTCAATTGAAGGATTATCGGAAACGATGGGCATCGCTATGCATCGCAAGGGACTATGAGCAAAAGTTATCAAGTTTAAATAAATGACAAATATTTGGAGGTAATAACTTCGATTTTTCCTTTCTTAAAATGAGATATACTATTTATAAGTTAACTGCCATGGAAAATTGCTGTACTAGGGCTATTTAAATAAGTTTAGTTTTTAGATCAAGTTCAAGAAAAAATACGCGCTCAATGACAAAATACGTAGGTAACGATCTTTAATAAAACAAAGATCAATAATATTAATGTAGATGTTAACAGTATTTCACGTATAACGCAGAGTAATAACTATTAAGTTTGAATTGAATTAAGTTGAGTTATTTATTGGATGGATAATTTTGCTACGAATCAAGAAATGTGAACATTCGTAGGGATATTCTAATAGATGGATTAAAGTTTTATTTATAGTATCTTTTAATTAAAATTTTATTTTAAAATGTATGCAGTAATTCGACTGCTTTGAATAACAGATGTTATTAAGATCAGAAATATGAAACTGAACTCTTCGAATTAGACTGTAGTTGCTAATTTATAATAGAATAATTTTACCTCTATAATGGAGAATGAAACTTTTGGAATGTCTAGAAGAGAATCCAAAGTTTTTCTTCTGCGTATTAATGTTCTAATTTATCAGGAATCAACGCCAGTCTCTATTATCAAAGCATTCCCGAGAAAAGTTATGAAATTAGCCTCAATACGTTATGGATGTTTGGATGAGAAATATTCAGCAGATGGTAACACTAATTAATGGAAGATAAATCCTGAACGCTTATTTTTAAGGGTCAGAATGGAGGCGAAAATTTTGCACGTATAGACTTGCGTTTTAAAACAAGGATAAACAGATTTGAGATTTATTGACATGACTGAACCCAGTTTCTTTTTCTTGCCAAATTTTTAAACCAAAAAATACCATGCCAATTTGAATGTACTCTGGGACGCTTTGTTTGCAGAACGAATTGCAAAGTTGGTTCGAGTCTCAGTCATGTCTATATTTCTCACCCTTGTTTACCCTGGGGCTATTGACAAGTCCAACCGTACGTTTAGAATTGAGACAACCTTAAGTAGTATACCGTTAATCAGTGGCGTAGCCAAGGGTGTTTTGGGAGTTAATTTACAGTTACATACGACACCGGATTCTATTTTTACTATATTTAGCGCAGTAGTTTTCCTACCCCAAAAATTTAGGCAATGTTGCGTTTTCTCTATGGCTTACTATTCCCAAGGCACAGATCCTGACTACGCCCGTCTTAATTATACGTCTCTTTTCAAAACTAATAAATTTCATAATTCTACTTAAATGACCGATTCAGTGTTAAACCATTCCATTTAATGAACGGAATACTTTATTCTTAACACAAAGGGCGAAAATTAAGAAAGTATCCAAAAGCCTTCTGGTTGGTATTCACTAGAATGGAAACGTTGCATAAGTCTTTCTCTCTTCCAGATTCGGCGTTACGGAAGTTAACCCTCAGAAACGCTGCAGACACTTTTCTCATTTTATCGGAATAGCCCGTGTCGAAATAGCCCCGCTCTACTCTATCATTCAAAGGGTTCCGTTTGGGGGAAAGGGTAGCACTCTGTAGAGGGTGCGTGACCTTAATTTAAGCGTGTACCTCTGGAGAAATGGTGGGATCAAGCACTTGCTGTGCAGTAGTACTGGATTTCCTCGCTGAAAATCGTCGTTAATATTTGATTGTATTTCTCGGAACGAGAGAGATAATTCTTATCGGAATCTTCTGCCTTTGGCAGGTTCTCATGAACCCTTGCCTGTGCGTGCTTGAATGCTTTTGTCAACCGCAATTATCGTTTTCATTCCTTCTAGTGCGGAATGTCCGTATTCCTTGAAAAAGGGAGCGATTTAAAAGAATTTCATGAACAATTTGTTTCTTCTCTCATGCAAATTTCTTGAAGTCTCATTTATTGTAATTTATTTATTATGCCACACAATGTAGGAAAATGTTGAACTCGAAATATAACTTTTCAGATCACTCGTCACCGTATAATAATTGATTGAATCCTGTATTTGCTATCATATCTAGGTTGCATTTGCTACTTGGACTTCATTATTATTAGATTCTTCATTTTATTATGATTCCTTCGAATATCGGTTTTTGGGAAAGTTATTCGATCATCCCTCACTATAACCAAATTACTTCAAATGGAAGATGGGACTTTTTAGTCCCAATTTCGCCCAATAAAGACGTTTGTTACCACGACAAAATAATCTCCTCTTCAATTTCTTAGTCTATGATGGAACTCGATGCGCTCCGGAAATTAAGAAATTGAAGAAGAGATTGTTCTGTCGTGGTAGCATAGTGCTCAGAGCAACCGGCCGGGAAGGGAAATTGAACAAAGATTTTATTTTGGTCTTGGGATATCGTCCTCGATTCGAAATTGCGAGAATGTCAATGAAACAAGCGGGAATTTCACATANTTATTTATTGTTTTCTTATAGTATTTAAAGAACTACAAGGTGTCATCATTTGTTTCCTATATCTTGCTTTCCGTTAGCAATATATGTCACCATCATTCCTCGTGTACCCTTTGGTTTAAGAAATAATCAAGTTCTTGTTTACCGTTGCGACGAGGATGCCGTTCTAACGGTTCCAAATCATGGAATCTTATTAAATTTATCGTTACCCTCTTCTCTTTCGACTTAAGTGAACCTGAAGTGTATTAACTAATGCGTTTTCGATAAGGAGTTGTTTCAATCCTCTCAGTGTAATTGCTCATGTTTTGTTGTTGCTACCGGTCACGAGATGCGTCCATGGAGGACCGCGCGGATGGACTGACATCTGTTTTCCGTGGTCAGAGTTAAGTCATCTCCTTTCGTTATGCCGCCACCGCCACCTGGTATCGGACGATGAAAAGAATTTAATTCCTCTAGCGCTATTTTCAAATGGACGTTCGTCTCGCCGAATGAAAATTTCCATCACACAGCTTAGTATAGCTGTTTAGCATGATATTATCGTTATTTACTTCAAAAAGGCTTTTGAAAAGAGGATATTAAACAATGCTGGTGTCCATATCGTTTCTTGCTTCTTGTAATCATGGTTATAAATGAGTTTTTTCTTCTTGCTCGTTACTTCATGCGATTTGAATTAAACTTGCTGTTACGCATAGGGTATATGATGATTTTTACATTCGGTTTAAGTACTTAATTAAATTATATTATCAACTAAATATTAATAATTTGGCCGTACTCATTGAAAGTATGTGTAAAGAATTCATAATGTGTGAATTAAGACGTCTGGTGATATTTTGGTTGACGGAAGGAAATGATTAAATATAATTAGCTGAAGCAGAATTTGGCAGAATCGTAATAAGTAACTTTTGCAACCCGTTTTTAGTCATTTTTGTGATTTTATGATTCTAATTTGCGTCGTACATTCATAAATACCGATTTGCGAGATATTATGGCATCGCCTTGAGATTAGAAAAGTACGGTAATTCACGAAAATTAATATTATGGTATATGATAATAGTATGATGTTCGTCATGCATATAAGAATTTCGAATTTTCCTCCTTGCTTTGCAAGAATTATCTTGCGGAATGCGGCAGTAAAGGAAACTGATTATTCTTCGACACTAATTTAAGCTAATGAATCAGCCATGACTTTGTACCGTCAATGCCGGGTCCTTCAATTTCATTGATTTTCAAATCATGGTCGGAGGAAAGTCCAAGTCATCGTTGAAATCTCTTTTCCTCTTCGTTTTTGTATTACTTTGAAGTGCTCTTCAGATGAAGACGATTAAAATTGTACGTGGTTTTATCACTTGCAATGAGGAAATTGTTACTGTATTCCTATGCTTGTGATAGTTCTATTAATTAACGAAAGTATTTTCAGGTCATGTGCGCTGTTGTCTAGTATTCATAAGAATTCCCAGAAAGGAAATATTAAATTAACAAAAGTCTCTGATCGGCGAATCAGCTCTTGGTGTGATATCTTGGCGGTTGCAAAGAACCCCCATTTGTTGGTAAATTCCTAATTCTTCTGTGATGTTCGTAGCTATTTTGTCAAATATTAAGGAATTACAAATTGAAATTTTGGATTCATTCAAAGTATGAGTTTTATAAACCATTTGCGCACTCATTTATTCATATTTATTACATAGTGGTTTCAAAAAATAAAGTTATAAAAACGTTTAACGAATGCTGTCTCTGTGTTTAAACATATTAATGTAGGTATATAAATTTTAAGAATCAAGACTATGGCGGGATTTATACTTTTTATAAACGAATTTCGTAACCCTTCTATTATTATTCAACCATTTTCGAAGGATAACTTCGCAAAAATTGTGACTATTGAATCTCAATATGTAATCAAAATAGAAGGAAGTGAATGACAAGTCGATTTCATTCTTTGGAGACGTATTTATCAAGGGGTAAGGTTGCAAATGCGGTAATATTTGATATCAGTCATTTCTCTCTTCCAAATTCGGCGTTACGGAAGTTAACCCTCAGAAACGCTGCAGACACTTTTCTCATTTTATCGGAATAGCCCGTGTCGAAATAGCCCCGCTCTACTCTATCNTGTATGAAGTTCGCTTGGATGTGAGAGTGTAAAGAGGACTTTCGTAGAGAAAACATAAGGGTACGATTCAGAAAACTGAAATCGATTACCTTTTTCCTCCTCGCTTTCTTATTTTACTCGGCTTTCTAAATTAATTATTAACATTTTTCCTTAGGTATTGTGACTGTTAGATTATGTTGGATCGCACATTATTCGTAGTCTATCGCAGAATTGAATTTCCTTTTATAAATATAGAATGAGCGAGCACTTGAACATGACGGAGTTCCTCTTCTAACCGCAATTAATCATTTGTTGCGTTTGATTTCCTCTTCCATATCTTCAGGTTAAATAAGCAGGAGTTGATTTGATGAAGACGTCGGAAACAGTGTAGAATGTGGAAGTGGATTAATCGGCGTAGAGGGAATCGTCGTCTGTGATGTTGCGAACGCAGTGCGGAAGGGATAATTAGTTCACGTTTGGTCATTTTGGCTGTACTCTCCTCAAATCATCTCACGGAGTACTTTTGGTTGTGCACTTCTCCTTCGTGTTACCTTACAGCCTTCAATTAGAGATGGTGGTCAGATTTCTAGCTGCATGAAAAAGGGAAAAGGTATATGTAAATTTGAATTAATCTCCCTAATATTCTTCAAACCGTTGGTGTTTATCTTGTCGATTACATGCCATTCCAAGTTCTTCCATTTTATACTTCTCATAAGACTCTTTATCTTTATANATTAAATTAACAAAAGTCTCTGATCGGCGAATCAGCTCTTGGTGTGATATCTTGGCGGTTGCAAAGAACCCCCATTTGTTGGTAAATTCCTAATTCTTCTGTGATGTTCGTAGCTATTTTGTCAAATATTAAGGAATTACAAATTGAAATTTTGGATTCATTCAAAGTATGAGTTTTATAAACCATTTGCGCACTCATTTATTCATATTTATTACATAGTGGTTTCAAAAAATAAAGTTATAAAAACGTTTAACGAATGCTGTCTCTGTGTTTAAACATATTAATGTAGGTATATAAATTTTAAGAATCAAGACTATGGCGGGATTTATACTTTTTATAAACGAATTTCGTAACCCTTCTATTATTATTCAACCATTTTCGAAGGATAACTTCGCAAAAATTGTGACTATTGAATCTCAATATGTAATCAAAATAGAAGGAAGTGAATGACAAGTCGATTTCATTCTTTGGAGACGTATTTATCAAGGGGTAAGGTTGCAAATGCGGTAATATTTGATATCAGTCATTTTCATGAGTAGACGTACTTACAACTGTATTTTAGAAATCAATAGCTAGTCGATCACATCTCTTTCCGGGCAATCTCGACTAAATTCAAAGGAAATGACTTGGATATATTTTTTGCAACTCATTGTTAATAATGTGTATATTTATGCACGTGTAATTTGATTCTTGTAGTCCATATCATAAGTCTTGGATGATACCGTTTGTATCCTAACAGCTGTCCGCACTTCTTTCATCAATTTTCTCTATAAAATTTTTCGGGGTGCATTTTTCCTATTATATTCCTCTCATCTCAAGACCTACTTCTTCCTTTCCCCATTTTGTCATTTCTTATATGCCGCCAATTCACTTTCTTCTTTTACGTTATGCGACTGTTTATAATGTTGCTTCACTACAGAACGTATATTTTTCTTATCAAATCCACGTGCACGTGTCTGTAGGTTCATGTCATTTGAAATTTTCCCTTTTGAGATTACAGGGACTACACAGAGTGCCTAAGGTAAGGAAATAAGCCACGTTATGCTAGCGAATACTTAAAAAGCATCGAAGTTCCTTAGTAAATGCAATTTAAAGAAGGAAGAGCTCCTTATTATCGGAAAGTATATTAAGAGCCAAGAATAGCAAAAAATCCAAGTGTTGAGAGGTTGGAATTGGGTTTTCTTAGTGGATTAGAGTGCGAGAGAGAAAATAACGTTCCGCAATAAAGTGGGAAATGGTGTGACGGAGAAGCGACTGCGAAGAAGAAGTGACTGCGAAAAAGAAGCGTCTTGTTTGTCTAATTATCGGGGTCAACCCTTCGTCTCTGCACCACACCCTGTACGCGCCACACCTCAACACACTTAGGGAAACATCAGTCAAATATTTATATTTTCATCTTTTCGTCAGCCGACCTTTCACTCGTCTCTCCTGTACCTTGGTGAAGGTATGAAATGTAGGAAAATAATGTACAAAGTATTGCCAAACAAACTACTCTCGGCGCCTATCGACACATTTTTCGTTTTCTTTGCCAGTTTCCTTAACTTTTTTATCAATTATCCAAAGCAGTATCGTAATAGAGCGCGCTAATATTAGGATAATAGTCTTCCAGAACATTTAGAATTAAATATCCCCAGAAAGAGTGGAATGAAAATAGTTTGACGCGACCGGGACTCGAACCCGGGCCTTCCACTTTCTAGTTCCGGTCCTGGCAGACATTTTTCACATCCGTTTTTTATTGGGATTTTTCCTAGGTACATACATTCGAAGTTACTTATCATCCTGAACCCTAAAGATAAAATACATGTTAAAAGTTTGGCTTACTTTTATTACAAGTTTCACTCTGCTAGCAGGTTCGTGACCTGATGGCAGTACGCACAGTTCAAACAATAACTAGGTACAGTGACAATTTGAACTAAGTACCTATATAAATGTATATGGAAGTATATGGTACTGAAGGGGAACGCTTGTTTTCCCATTTGCATTTGCCATAGAAGGTCGGTGAACTCCTCAGAAAACCTCCCCTAGGCAGGGAAGACATTGCACATAATGTTTACACACTTTTAGACACATTAAATTCATGATAAATTACAAAAAGTACCCATTAAGAAGATCGATGTTAAAAAAATAGTTTGTCTATCAATTTACAATATTATAAGTTTACTTTGTGATACCAGTGAAAAGTTTAGTTGAAGAGTATTCTATATACATACAAGCAAAGTATAATTGTTGGTATTTAACTATCAAAAATGAATTGCTCGTGGAACTTATTCATCCCTGATATATGCCAGTGGAAGGATGTCTGAGAAATTTGATGGCTGAGCCAAGGGGGGTTTATGGGGCTTAAACTCTCCCCATGAGAACAGAGCCAACAATGAAATGTGCCATGCGAGAGGATGTCCTCCCGCAAGCTTGAAAATGCCGGTAAAGAAGAAAGTCCAATAACCAGCAATAAAACAACTAAGTTACTTTATAACGTAGATAAACTGGAATTTTGCATGAGGGCCATCCACAATGATGTGCATTTTCTTTCGATTTGGACCCCTTAGATTGAATATAGAATTCAATTCCATTAGAATGGGTGTAAACTTTCGTGGTTTCTGGTGTCACTTATAACATAGAAAATGTCAGTCTCTCGAAATAACCCCATTACATTTGCCATTAAAAAATATATTCCTTGAGAAGCGCAATGGTTACGTACGTTTGTTTCCATTTATATTAATTTTTTGGTGGAAATTTGCCTACTCTTGGATTGTAGGCAATGATGTGTTTTTTCAATATTATTCAGCAAATTATCATTCGGCTGCCGTATTATATTTTGAGAGCAATAAGCTGAATAGTTTCGGTCCATTATGCTCGCAAATCTTCCATCATCTCGCAAGGATGAAAGTCATTCCTATGCAATATTGCGTGGAATGCCTAAGGAATATTCGAGAATATGGAGGAATTTTCTTCATAAGGATCCTCAAAGTGCTTTACGCATTTCCCATCGTGTTCTTATATGGAAAGTCAATTTGCAGCTTTATCAAATATTTAATCCAATAAATTTCTCTTTTCAAATTCACTATTTTTATGTTTTTTACCCGTAAAATGAATGTATAATTTATTTACTTCGTAGTGTATGTTTCTAGAAATTATCTAATGACCCTCTTATTAAATTTATCCTTATGACATTCGTGTAAACTCATTGTCCTTTCTTTTTAATCTTTAATTTAACCTTACTTTCATTTATATTTAATTTTACTCTTTTTCGTTCACATTAAATCTGGGTTAATGTCATAATTTTTCGAAAGTGCTATGTCTAAACGCGCGTGATGAGGAATATCGAATTCTCTGAAATCGTTAATTCGTAAGATAATGCAAGAAATGAATTTGTGGTGAATTGATATTTCAAGGATCATTTGGACTGTTTGGCCACCTGAATTGGTGTTCAAGGCTGAATGTTCATTACTTTAAATTTTTGTTTATTGAATTTACCTTTTCAGTGCACGTCATCCTATTATCCTCTTAAATTTCCCCAATTAAAAAACTAAAAGTTTACGGAAATAAAAACTTGCGGGGCAACTGATATTTAATCAACTTCCACCGAAAAAGCGTGAGTATGAAGGGAAAGAGGGAGCGATAGCTTGTCTGTCATTTATAAGGTTTGTGTGCATATTATGATATTTTATTTCAGGCGTGATGGCTCAGGGTTAAAGCATCCGCCCAGTAAGTGCAGGGTTGGGGTTTTAACTCTTTTTACGTCAATTTCTCCGTTATTTAATAATAATAATAATCATGTCTTTATGAAGGCGAATTTTAGTCTAATGAGACCACTCTTACAATTAACCTTACGAACACAAACAACCATGCGTTATCCACGATTCGAACCTCGGCGTTGCTAGGATAGCACGCTAATCACTACGCCACCGATGCCGGCAAATTATTTAGAATTGTCACATTGTTCCACTACTCATCCACTAACCACACTCGCACTTATATTTTTACTGTAACACATTGGTCCATAACTGTTAGTCCACTGAATAGATTTATTTAAAAATAATATTTAAATCATTTATGATAACATTAATCAAATATAAATGATAGTAATAGTGACAGAATTTTCCATATCAGTGCGCACCCAAATTATTAATGCACGTATTTATGTTTCTAGTAATTCGGAGATAATGTAAAATAGCATATTCAATAATTTTGTCTTTAATATTTCAATAAGTTTCTTTGGTGATCGCTTGAGAAATCCGTTTCCTTCGAATTGGGAATCACTTGATAATGAATCCCTTAGTAACTTCGTCTGAGGAGGTTAATCGAATTAAGCCAGACGTAGAAATTCCAAAAAGAATTGGTTCGAGCTTTCTTTCCTCGGCCCTTCCTTAATGCCTTTCAGCACGAACGTAGAGGGGCTTTTTAAAAATCTTCAGTTTCCTCACTAACAGTTTCGTTCCATCTATTCAATCTTCGGTTTCAGTAACATCATCTTAATTTGCGCACGCTTTATGGGAAAATGGATTTTTACGATTAAGGTGCTATGGAAAGGTTCGAGAAAACTAATTTAATTTACTAGATTGATCATTCGTTGTAACTTTTCGCTCTCGTGAAAATGCTTTTACTGGTCCTTTTATCGAAGGAAATGTAATCGATTAAATAAGAGGACATTCAGCTAATCTATAGCGTGCTTAATGAAAACTTTTGAAGTATATCCTTTCTCGAGGAGTAAACGGAAATGGGAAAGATTGTACGTGACTGGGGCTCGAACTCACATCTTCCACTTTCCGGGTGGAAGCTCTAAGCCAATTAAGCTATTTCGCTGAGCTACCGATAGGTTAATTCATTGCTCTCTCTCGCGTAATTGGTTTGGAGCGATGCTGCTCAAGTGGCGGCCCATGGATCGGTTCCGGTCCGCGAAGCATTTAATTTCCGTCTATGACGAGCTTAGAGTGAAATTCACCGGTCCGCCGAGGCAAATGGTTAGAGCAGTGATCGCCAACCGGTGATCTACGGACCGCTGTTGGTTTTTGAGAAGCTTTCGGTGGTCCGTGGTGATATATTTGCGTTTGCAACTTTTTAATTATTTATTGCCACACGCCGGAAGGCGGCTTGCAGGGTACTTATGTAGATGTAGATGTATTGTACCTATCTTAGTCCTCCTAGAGACACCAACACAAGACAGAGGATCCACAAAAGGAATTTATGTTAATGTAATGGAACTGCATTGTCATTGACAACCCTGCTGTCATGTCTTGATGAATGAAATATTTTTCATTTGTTTTTGGTACAGGAAAAAAATGTATCTGTCATTTACTTCTTTGTCTTGTTCATGGCTATTTGAAAGCTACTCAGGTATGAGTGCTGCTTAATAATGGCATTTATTAGGATTTTCTCCTTTTGGAATGCTACGGAAAGTGTTACTCGTAGAGTCATTGCGCTTCGATTACGTAGACTTGTTCCATATATGGCATTCTGGCTCAGTTAAGAAAGCAAGGGAAAACTATCTCACTTCTTAACTTGCTTAGTAAGTCTTATTTCTCTTTCATAGCTCTTCGTAGCTAATGGCAGAGGGGATGAGGTCCCAACCGGCCTTCGGGCTATCTATGTACCTTATTGACAGACCTTTTCAAAAACTTCATATTGGTGGTCCGTGGGATCGGAAATGTTGGCGACCGTTGGGTTAAAGCATAGAACTGGACAGTGGACGATCTAGGTTTGAGTCCCATTCAAGTATGAATTTTCTCTTCCGTTTTCTCAGGCGCAGGGTTTCCTGTTCAAGGTTTGTCCCTGAATCCCTTTCCTAGCTGTTTTCTGTTTCCATATTGTGTGTCTACGCAGGTTTCTGACCCTTCACTGCCTAGCGTAACGTTTTCTTCGATAGAAACGTTTCAGGACATCAAATCTACAATGGAATCAATCTCCCGGCGGTATTTCACAGTCTTGTTTTTTAAATTTTAAATACTTTTTTCCCTCTTGAGATAAGCTAGAGATGTTATTTAAGTTGAACTTTTGTTTTAGATGGCATTTTTCAGTTCTGAAATGGAAGCATACATCCAAAGGTTAAACGTGATTAAGTTTGCCGAAACCGGCAATCGAACGGATCTCTCACTTTTCGGGTGAGTCTTCTTACCAATTGCGCTACGTCGCGGAACATTTTCGATCTATTTCCGGAAAAGGATTCTCCAAAGATTTCCGTTTTGTAAAATAACATATTATATACATTTGAAGCTGCGCCTTTGATCATTTGATTATTGTAATGAAAGCATTGAATGAAAGTTGTTAAAATTGTTTACTAGGTTTCCGCGATGTCCCTGAATCATATGTCATAACTTCATAACTGTTAAGGAATTGCCGCCTAGCCGTTGAACCGAAATATAGTCCTTTGTGTAGTAGTATCTTGTCGTCCTCTGCTATCTTTAATGACCAAACCCCAAATCAGCGAATGAGTAGTTGTTGTCTTCACTTAGCACTGCATCTACGCTTCTCTTAGATCATCGCTTTAACCGTTCAAGATAGAGGGGAACTGTGAAAATACGTTTGAGATCGGAAATAATCTATTAGACAGAATTCGAGGGACGGGAAGGCCATTGGGAATATCGACATAAAGATCGTATTGAAGGTCGATGTGGATGTCATATGTGGATGGTGGTATTCTATGGAAGAAAGGCAGGAGGGCTACGAGTAAGCAAAGATAATAGATTAAAGATGAAGCTGCGATAAATTCGATGAGTTTTTGGTAACTGTAGAGCGAAGCAGAAATAAGGGGAACGTATGGAAAGGTCGATCAAGGATCAATAGGAAGATAGGTAGGATGAATGATGATTTCATGGATCGTTTATTTAACAATAAGTTGAAAGAAAATGTAAAGCCTGTACGTGACTTTCAGTGCATTTCGTATTAAATCTTTCATCGAAAAAACCAGTTCTTTAAGTTCAAGTAAGATAACTTTTTCATTTTATGGAAGTTATTTGGCTTCCAAGGAGTAAACGTATTCGTTTTGATAACTATCAATTCAAGCCACAAGTAGTCTTAACTAATATTTAAATCATCACTATATTTTCTCATTTATGTTTAAGTTGATAAATTGATTTGTTTCAATGCTCTACATAGATGTTATTGGAATTAGAGTTGCTGCATTTCATTTTGGCTACCGATATTCATTTTGCTCCTTCTTGTACTTCTTTTAAAGCGTTGTAATTCTTTCCCTGTTGTGAATTAACTTATATAAGCAAGGAGAAACGTATGGTTGCTGAATGACATGATGAATTTCATGGGAATCGAACCTGGGTCCCCCACTTTCCTGGCAGGTGCTCTGACCTCTAAACTACCATGATAGAACGATATCTCCTTCAATTTATTGGGCTATGATGGTGCTCTGTGTGCTACGGAGGATCCGGCAAAGATGGCACCACCCCTTCCCACATCATATCATTATATGTAAAAAATATTTTTCTGTGGACGTAACGTACGGTAATGTTAGAAACATCGACATAGCAATCTTATCAGAAACAAAAAAGAAAGGGAATGGAACTGAAAATTAAAAAGCGAAATAGATTTTCAAGTCAAAAGTAATTATTCTTAAATATTCTGGTAAGAAATGTGTCGTACTACATATGCCTAAGAATGACATATCTAGGCACTCTTAATATATTAGGAAACATCACCAGAGTATAGTTTTTTGTGCTATGATAATTTAAATTTCTGTCGATAGCAGATCGATTTGAAAATATAAATTTGATTTTTTGGTTATTTATTTGACGGAGTCCCCTAGAATTAATTTTTAAGTTTCCCGATGAAGTAGGGCCGGATGGGCAATCGGGATGAGTGAAGTGAGGAATGGAAGCACATGGTGGGAAGCAGATGGGCGTTTTCGGCTTTAAAGACGACGAAGCAGTAGCGATAGGGTTTTAGGACGAGGGCAGTTAGGGGGCTTATGGTTGGAGGAGAAAGAGGCTGTAGACAGAGTGAAGTCATCTTATGTTGAGGCGAGACTACTTTCAATGGAATTGCTTGTTCAGGAGGGCTCCCTGTTGCGGGATTCGGATTTGGGGTCGTTGTCTGAGAAGGAATTCGTCGAAAATGATTTCAACGAAATGTGACGGTCTATTTTATCGGCGGAACCTTTAGCTCTTGGTTAAAATTCTGAAATGACCATCGAGACGGTTAACTGGCGAATCACTTGAACTTGACCGATGGAATTCGAAGTTAAATTTAATTCTTAAGAATCTACTGAAGTCGCAAGTCGCAGCATATGGCTTCAAAACTTAAAATACGAATCCTAAAATATAAATTGCAGTTATTCATCAGGAAAGCGCGTTCTATTAAATATTAAATGCATATTTTCTATCATTTGAGAAATCAGTGAAGGATCTTTTATGCCGGCGGTAGAGAGCCGCATTAAAGATGCCGAAAGCTACGATTAAACGATATATTCGGCCACGATTGATGCATAACAATATGTGTTAAACTATATTCCCAAGGAGAAACGGAGATGAAAATTTTTCTAGTTGCACGCCTTCACGTGCAAAGTTACCTTTACTCCATTTCTCGTGTTAAATTATAGTGTGGATATAAGGCATATGTTTATGAACATATCAACCGTAAATTGAAATTTCGAGTCTAAGGAGAGTTTTATATATGAGCACGCCTCGTTTGGTCTAAGAAATAAAATATCCACGAAAAAATGTATAAAATTCTCTTTTAGTAGGAAATTATCTCTTTTTCTCCTAATCACCTTCGAGTTTTTCTATAAATCACAGTTATATCACTGGTGAATGAATATCTGAATCACCTAAATAACTACTGATATTGATAGTAATCGCAAGTTTTGTTATGGAAATTTATCTGCGACAGTTATCTCAAAGTATTTCTATCCCGTTATGTAGTCATTTGTTTATGTATATATTGGAAGGTGTTTGGTTGTATAATCTTTAAAGCTGTCAGTCGAGAAAGAGAAAGGGTTTATACAACTTTTGAACAATGATAATATTCATTTTACAAAAATTTCTTTGTATTTGTACAGTTTCAGCTCAAATAATTGATTGTACTTCAGCTAGGAAAAATTACCGGGATAGTCTTGGAAAAAAATTTGAAAAGACATAATACACCGCCGAAGGAGAAGTGAAATAATTGAATGTAAAATAGTTAATGATTTTTAAGTATATTTTAATGGACTGTATTCATGCAAGAACTGAGGGTATACCGGATTCAGTAGAAGACCACTGTGTACTCAAAGAAGGGCATAACTCTGTGTTGATGTATGTTAAGGATAATTCATTTTTCGACTCGAAAACTGCCGTTTGAAAGCATTTGCCCTAGCTTGATTCACGTGTCATCTTGTCACAAGCTCATGTGGCGAATGACACCATTTCTTTCTTTCTCTAAAAGGAGGTCGTTCATGATGTGGTCACTGTTAATGGACCCCGAAATCGCTTTATGAGCGGCGCCGGACGCTGTTTTATTCATGAATGCACGGGGACACAATGGCACAGGTCTCCCCTCACTGACATCTAGTGACGATCCCTTGAACTTGGCAGTCGTCGGTTTGCGCGGGAGATCTATTCGTATCTGGCAAATTCTGCATTCTTATGGTTTTTTATATCATTTTCACTTTTTCTCGGAAACAGTTCATTTATGATATTGGGTTTATGTTTATTCCTGCACGATTTCTAAAATATTCGATTATATGGGAAGAACATTTAAATGTGATAAATCTCGTAATATTTTCCGAAGTAGTAGTAGTATAGTTAAAAATGCTTCAACAGCTGGGGTCATTTCGCACATAGGTCCTCAACGAGAATCGAACCCGGGACTCCTTTCACCGAAGTCGAATACATTGCCTATTTAGCTATCCGGGAACCTTGATCCGTGCATTTTATTAATTGTATGATATGCAAGTGTTCATTTTTCTATACCACGGAAAATATGGAAATGGAAGTAGAAAATTCGATTAATGTAAATGCAATGAAATTAAAGTGTGCGTATTGACAGTATTCCCTTCAAATTATCGCCTTATCTATTTACTTTTGGAAGAGCTTTCGTAATTTGTTATATGGTAAAATTATTGTTGCATGGGCTTCTCTGTAATGATCCCTCCATTGACTGAATATGTAGTTATTTAATATCTCAAATCCCTGGATACTTATTTTATAGCCATAATTAAATAATATATAGCATTTCTCACAAAGCAGTTAAACATATTAGTTGGTTTTCAGTGTTTCGGTATCTCTGGTGGGATTCACAGAAAATTTGTATTTACAGTATTGCTCCGAAAGTTTATAAGGCTGGTGGTAATGCACGAGATCTTGCAGACCATTGGGTACTTTCTGTTGTTCAGGTCGTCTCATGTTCGACTCAGTTCATTCAGAAGGATGTCCATAAAGAACGTTCGTAAAGTTCGTTCTGATATCTTTCCTTTTGTAGAATTATAATTGTAGATATCTGTCGTGTTTATATCTTTCCTTTTGTAGAATTATATTTTAATTGTTGGTTGTATAAAACCGAAGCCAGTGTCACTAGAAAATTCGTTAAGTATTCTTGCTTTTACCATTAAACCTTCCTCACGGATGCAAAAATAATAGAGTTGAAGTTCACGGATAAAGGCTCTCTATATTAGAATTTCACGACGCAAAAAGAAGGAATATTGTACTTTTTCCACAAAATTTCATCAAAGTAGAACAATTAGTAGAAAATGTTGAATGTGAGTCCCTCTGGAAATCTAACCCGGGACCGCTTTCATCAATGGCAATACTGGGATATTCATGGACCTATCGAATCAAATAAGTAATACATATTGTAAGAAAATAAAACTTTGTATGCTCCACTCTAGTGTGATATAATATATAAAATAAAACTTTCTATGCTCCACTAAACTGTGATACATGCTAAGTTTCGCAATGAAAGCAAAGAAGTCACGCCTAACAATATCGATTTTATGCTAAGTTTTATTTCTTTACCATCTATGTTCCACGAAGTTCAGCCGTCACATATTAATTTCATAGGTAATACTTCTTCGCTACTTCTCTAGCTCAACGATCCTCTGCATGTTAATCAGCCGTGATAGTAATTAATTTTCAACCGTTAATGGTTTAATCTGTAACCCCCATTGTTTTCAACCCCTGTCTGTCTACCTTCTTTCCATCCTTCCTCTTTATCAATTAACCCAACCGCATATACTGAATGTTGCTTAGTTAATTTTGTAAAGTTAATGTCTTACTTAGTAGCTCTAATTGTTTCCAAACCTCCCAACCTCATTCTTTCCTTCCACCCTTAATTACATTTAATCTGAATGCAAGTTCTCAATGTACCTGACGGTGTCGCACGGTGACGAAACCTCACGGACATTAAAGTTTATGTGGAATTTACAATAGCATATCTTATTTCCTCATAACGAATCAGCCATTTCTATTACAATTATGGCTGAATAATAATCTATTTCATATTTTTTTGAAAGAATATGGTATCACATTATTAACTATTTTGATCTCCTCAAGTTGTAATGAATCTATCTAAGATTTTTGTTTACGTGGACGTACATTACGGGGACATACGTAACAACTTTAACGATCTAAGGCGAGAACTTGTTGCGCAGTTTTGACGCAATGTGAATTTCTTGAAATCTTAAAACTGAGTAATATTTTAATATATAATAGAACTGCTTTCTACCGCTCGAAGGGTTTATCTGTGTTATTATCGTCTTATATGGCATTTTGGATCATTACATCGCTGAAAATATTTGTAAAATCTTCGAAAGCTTATCTTTATTACAATCGGCTCATACATTTTATCGATGTTTTTATTTCTTGAGATTTAGTTGCCGAAGTACGTTTACATGCATAATAGGTTGTATTTTTTATTCGTGTAATATGATTGGTATTTAATGATGCCTGTTTAGAAGAATGATGTTTTCACACGCGAGGCTTGATTTATTTTCTACGCAATTCGTTCATCATTTTGAAACATGTTACATAAATCCTCAGAACAGGTTTAAAAAACAAGAAACACGAAAGTTGGCTAACCGCCTGTTATCCAGCATTAATTTTGTGTTTGATTATTTTTTAAGATAAATTCTGTTTTTCGAAAGTTGGAAATGATAAGAAGAGAAACTGGTAAATGTCTTCTTAACTGGGGTGTTTAGTAATTATTTTGCTGCTTTTTGTAGCTCTTACGATTTCGAATTCAGACAAAAGTATTTTTACGAAATTTGAATTTTCCCGCAAATTACTGTTTACGAAAGCGGACGTGCTTTCGGTCTCGTAGTTTAGTCCGCTGTTCTTTACGTAACTGATATTGGATCTCAAGGTATTGTAAAGAAGAGAAAAATTAAGTTTGATATGAAAAGAGCATTCTGAGAAAACGCTCGGTAACCCATAGAAATTATTAATAATTCAACTTCTTTATTGTGGTCTTTATGGAAAAGCCGCAGTTTTTGATGAAAATGTTTCATCATGAAGTTTTAAAGTGAAAGTCATTTATCGTTTGCTGATGGGAAGCATAGATTCATTCTCATTCTGAGAGATTTATAACGAAAATTACATCATCACGACAAGGAATGATTCGTAAACCCCAGCCTGGTATTAACAATTTCGAATAATATTGATTACTCTCAAAAAGACTAACTGGAAAGTATATCGTCCATCCTTTTCCTACAAAAGCTACGATGAGATCTACTTGAATACCTTGAGCATTCGCTTGATTTGCTTCGATTTAATTTTGTTTCCCATCTTCTATAGATAAACTCCTTAATAATTAATTAGTTTCCTTTTTATTTTTCATTTCTTATCTTCTATGCTCCAAAATATCTCTCCAATGTGTCTGCTTTTTCCTAAAGAGTGGCTTGACAGACTGAAATAAAGATAGAGGTACATATTTAGTAGTGCTCTGAATCTCCAGCTTCCTTTCCATTTATTTTCGGAAATATGAGTTAAAGTTATACGTCTGCATTCTGATGAAAATCTCCTCAAGCTATGAACAATGTCATTGTGCTTATTTTTTCTTGATTTAATTAAATTACCGTTATAAAGAAGGCTATTACTGTATTTAGTTCATGGTCATTGGAGGAATTAATAATTAAGTATCGATATTTTGTAAATCTGTGCCAGATATTTTATAATGCAAATTTAGTCTCCAATTATATCGGTGTGTAAATAAAATTTTATAGCGGCTTCGAGGACTAAAGGAAATCTTTAAAGAGAGCATCTTTAATGAACGTGATAGTTATATACTTTGAAAACGAAAATACGATAGATTTAGGCTGTTTTCCGACTCTTTCAATCAGCTTTAAAGTGAATTTTTTCTTAGAGTATACGTAAAAAGGCAAGCATTGACTGCTCTATTAGTCTTGATCTGTATTTCATCTTAAAGATGAAAGATTAAATCCATGTTATTTATAAGGTACTTCAAGAGAGTATTACATCCAATGTTAGAATTTTACCTTTAATACATATGATTAGCGTAAAATCATTTACGTTTTAGAATTTTAAAGGTGATTTTAATAATTATGATATATCCGTTGTATGCATTTTCCGATGTGCTTAAATTTTGTCGAGTAAGATAATGTTTCTATGTATACTGAACCGTAGAAATTCTTTGAATTGACTCGTTTCCCCAAATTTTCATCGCCAAGTTCTCTCTCTGCTCCTTAGAAGAACATCTTGAAGTCATTAATAGAGTAGAGAGTATCGACTAGGCCTTCGTTATCTAGATCATACTCCACTGTTATTCTCTCAGCAATAGTAGACTTCAGTGGCGGCCACAGTTGCTGGTTTCAAATTCCGATCCGCGGAGATGTTTGTTTTAATCAAGGAATGTTATTCCCCAAAGTAATCAGCCTAAGTAACTCTCTCAAAGTTTGTCGTACATACGACGAAAACTGGAAGAATGATTTTTTCAATCTCAAAGTGTTTTGTGCACCTTTTTACTCTCACTTTTATAATTTTCATACCGTGACCTCATGGTTTTGACGCATCATTACTTTGCGTCATACACTCTTTTAGTTTACTTACTTTTTTGGGTGGATTTCTTTGGAGAGTCTTATCTTTCTTTTTTGCATAGTTTATTTGCAGTAATTAAATTTCTTCCTTCCACAATACTTTTGTCGTTTTATGTTCTCTTTACAAATAAGATTCTTTTTGTAAAATATGCATAGAAGTTAAGGGAAAATTTCGCCATACCCTATCAAAATAGTTGGTTCAACTGTAGTTTTTATTGTGCTATTTTAGGAGTTGAAATATGTTTAAGAAGTACTACGCTAAAATGTAAGCTAAATTGAATTATTTAATTGCATTTTGTGAGGACTGTTTGAGATCGTTTTCCGTAGTTAGCGAACTAGCCTAGTAACATTTGGGTGCTTGGCTCCTTCTAGATCATTTTTTGCGTGTTTTGTTTATGAATCGATTAATTTGTTTATGATTGTAAGGCTCGTCTGTGGCTGTCTTCTTTCGACTCTTGTGATAGTAGCTGTCGTTTACCCTTTGTTTCTTTAAGAGCAGCTGGAATAGTGGTTTAATGACTCCTCTCATCTTTCGTTATAGCTTGATTTCGACTCTAACCATGCTTAACCTTTTTTTGGGTATTTTGGATGGGTTGGCTAGGAATTTTAATCTTCGTGTTTATCGTAAGAAAACTTGGTTATGATTTCTTGTTAAGTAAAGCGTAGACTAGTTTGATGCAAGTTCTCAATGTACCTGACGGTGTCGCACGGTAACGAAACCTCACGGACATTAAAGTTTATGTGGAATTTACAATAGCATATCTTATTTCCTCATAACGAATCAGCCATTTCTATTACAATTATGGCTGAATAATAATCTATTTCATATTTTTTTGAAAGAATATGGTATCACATTATTAACTATTTTGATCTCCTCAAGTTGTAATGAATCTATCTAAGATTTCTGTTTACGTGGACGTACATTACGGGGACATACGTAACAACTTTAACGATCTAAGGCGAGAACTTGTTGCGCAGTTTTGACGCAATGTGAATTTCTTGAAATCTTAAAACTGAGTAATATTTTAATATATAATAGAACTGCTTTCTACCGCTCGAAGGGTTTATCTGTGTTATTATCGTCTTATATGGCATTTTGGATCATTACATCGCTGAAAATATTTGTAAAATCTTCGAAAACTTATCTTTATTACAATCGGCTCATACATTTTATCGATGTTTTTATTTCTTGAGATTTAGTNTTCTATATTTCGGTACTCTCCCTTATTTTCTTTATCGCTCCTTATATAACAAGATCATGATAATCGGATTGATGGTGAGTCAGCTTTTTTTTTCTCTGCTAAACAGATCTAAATATCATTGGACTGATTGTCCCTGGAGGGAGGTCGAATCAGCCGCTCTTTAGCAAGTGAGTGCTCACGGATTCCGCTAGGGGGAGTGCGCATCACTTTCCCTCAAACGTGAATATTCACTTAAGATCTCAGTTTGATCTTTTCCTCGGTGGACATTGGCCAAGGCCTTCAACTTTCTCTCCTCTGGAATGTTTCCGGTTGTGGTTGCATCCATCCGCTTTCAAACGTTTCGTTTATTCAGTCGACGGCGAGCACAATGAATTTCGCCTCCAAATGCGTCAAATTCCCGCATCTAACCCCAAAGAGTTGCAATTATGAAGTATCATATTGAGCCATTATAGATGAAAATGTTAGTGGATTTTCATACACGAGTTATTTATCGGATTGTGTATGCGGTGCGTCGTCCTTTCTTCGAGGTTTGCGTCGCCAAAATAGGCAGAGGAAGTGACACATTTCTGTCAATTCCCCATCTCTGCCGTAATCGGAGAAGGTGCAATGGTCTTTAAGGTCATACGGTGTTGATGATGGAGAATAATTTATGATGAGAAGGAACGGCTATCCGTTCCGTGGGTGGGGTCGTAATTTGTGACCTCGGCTTTAGCAAACAAGAGCACTTACACATTTACTGTTATTTACTATTAAAATGTACCAAGAAAACAACAGGAGCGCAACGAACATGCAAGGGACTTATGAAAATAGTTTTAATTTTTAGATGTCTCCTTTGAAGATGTAGTGAATTCGGTTGAGGTATAATTTTAATCCGAATTGGTTGGCATAACGTTATTTTACTGTTTCTTTAAGATAAATTACTGCTTAAATCAGTTTTGCATACAATGAGTAGCTTCAGGGACACGAATGACGGAATTAAAGTTGGTAGTGCCATATTTGAAGTTGTTGTATGTAATGATATTAATTGTAATAAAATATTTCATAAAATAAAAGACTTGCGTACTTGCGAATTCATTCAATCTGCACTGTCTATAACTAATACATTTTGAGCTGCCTAATATACTAATACTAATACTTTTGAGAAAAGTAGCGTCGCTAAGAAAATTTTAGTTGGAGGAGTTTTCATTAAATCAAAAGGTTCGGTGGACAATTTCAATGATCAATATCAATGACAACCAGTGATAGGATTTTTCATAGATATTTTTAATCACAGCGTTTCCCCTTCTTAGCTATGTATATGAATATTCTATTGAGCAGAATTCCGCATTCTGGCTAGTATTTTCCATTAAAGGTTGCATTGCGCTCCAGGGATGATAAAGTTAACTTATATAATTTATGGTAAGGAAGGAGTTGATTTTTATTCTATCAACTCAAACTCACTGTTTCCCTTCTAGTATCTACTTAAAATATTTAAAGAACAGTTTTACAGCTTCAATGATTTGTTTTATTTACACCAAATTCATGCATTGAAAGAAAGATCCCCCCTGTCAAAAGCAGAAAGGCGGCTTGCAGGGTATTTATGTAGATGAGGTGTATTCTAAGAAGGCTTATTCGTGTAAAGTGTTTGTAGTAATGATTGTTTCACGGTTTTATTTTAGTAAGGAAGACATTGAAATGGAATTGGCCACGCATTTGGCATAATTGCAATGTCTCTCTTACGCTCTTCTCTTCAAGTTTTAAAAGTATGGTAGCAACTCTTATGAAGTGTGAAAAAAATGCGAATCAAATTGTCAGATCAGATTAATTATAATTTTTTTCGAGTTCGATTTACCTCATAAGTTTTATAGCGATTTTCCTGCCTCAGGAAGGTTATTTTATGCTAAATGAGCAAATTATAAGAAGAATTGAAATGAAGAAGAATTATTTTAATTTTCACTTGAAGTGAAAACTTTTTGTATGCTGTGAATATTTATTATGAGCATATTTCATATCAAAAGAAACATAATTGAAGTATTTCAGCTTCGCCAGAGGAAATGAGTGGGTCAAATATATTGGGAGAGAGAGAAATTGCTGAAGTATGTAATTGAGAGTAGAATGCGAGGAAAAATACAGAGGGAAAGCCAAAGGCAAAAGACGTTGCAAAAGGGTTGTGTAAGTTACCGAGAAACGAAAAAAACTGTATTGAATAGGAAATTAGGCACATGAACCACACGAAAATTAGAACACTTATGTATAAATATTTATTATGATTGTACACTTATGAAATAATATCAAGCAATAGAGGGCTGTATTTATTTTTTAATATATTCGGTATGTAAGATGCGTATTTATTCCTATCTTGTTACCTACCGTCTTGTATGTATGGGTGGCGTTTTTTGAACTTCGCAGGTGATCCGTTCAATGATCGGGATGTCATTCATCACAGCTCACATCTTCGATGTTCGTCCTTCCATCTTCAAACTTCGTGAACTGCGATTTTTATGGTTTCAGAGTGTCTCTTTAAAAGAAGACGACGTGACATGTCTCAGCCGAGCATTAGCCTTTTAACACAAGTTGAAAGCATCACGCCACTACTCATTTTAGGTCTCTTACAAAGTTTTACAAAGCCTTCCGGGATGTTTCTGAACTGTTTTTGGTTGTATCTACATCATAGGATGTATTCTCGAGAGGTTTAAGTACATTTAAAAGAAAGTAAACAAAACAAAAAATTGTTTTTAACGCGATGTTAACTCGATGCTCCTAGAATGCAAGGCCTTCGGTTGGAAGTAAGCGAATGGAATCAAGGTTTATTTTTGCTTCTAATATTAATTCCACTCGAGTACGAGTACAATATGTACGAGTTAAGAGAGGTCGAAGGAAAGGGAGGATATAAAGTCATTTGCATAAGAATAAAAACTTTTATTTTTTCCTCTGAAACATGAAACCCAAGTTCACAAGGAATATAATTATTCTGCCTTTAGCTGTTGTAGAACAAATAAAATAAATGTAAGCTATCTCTCGAATTTTAATATAAAATTCAATATGAATTTATAATATCATTTGAATATTTTATACACATATAACCTTTGAACCTTTGTCTTAGTACACCGAATAAAACGTAAACGTTTTCAAATATATATTTAGTGAAGATGATCAGTAATAGGACATTAAACATGGAATAATGGTACCAAGCCAAATTAATTAATGACTTTTTGTTTTAGAAATAAATATATTGTATATTTACAAGCGACAAGGGGCAGTTTTGGGGATAGTGAAAGATTTTTAGTTGATGTATATTGACGATATATCACATGGTATCTCAGAAAATAATGTATTTCTGAATTACCCTCCCTGACGTTGGTACATCGGCTATTAAGGTATCATTTTGGGATCTCAAGGTATTTCCAACTAACATAGAATATAATATTTCGTTAATTACAGTATTTTCTCTCTCTCATCCTATCTTATTTTTATAAATAAAGTAAAAAATTTAATTTCTAATTATTCAATTGTTTAAGGACATAAAAACCTTAATTCGACAAATTTACAATTTCTTCGTCCGAAATTCTTCAACGTATTCTTGTCAGATGATTTATTTGAATATTTCAGGAATGCCATTTGGGTCAGGGTGAACATGCTTCTCTCTTATCTCCTTTCTTTGTGAATTGCGCAGAAGAATGTACTTTAACAAGGAAATTTAATAAAGAAAGGAAAATGCGTAGGCCGTAGAAGTATAAGTTCTTTCAAGGATAAGCGCGGTAAGGGTCGGCTAAATAATGGTCGCATAAATTGAATAGTAATTTTCTGTGAAGAGGTGTGACTCTTTTCACGTTACCATTCCGTGAAGGTCGTGAAGAATTGGTCCATCTCGTGACACACGCTTTCTGTCTCATTGCCGATGGAGTTCGTCGAGGTTCAAGACTCAGCAGTTTAAACATATACAATAAGTCGTCTGATATGAAAGCCTATCGTAATATGGTTGAGGGAGTTTTAGCGTTTTTCATTCGTATAATAATCCCATTTGATCATTAAGAAGATTGAAGTTTTTGCAGGTGACTAATTTAGAATAAGAATGCGAGCATTCAACTCAAGTGTTCCACATAAGCATCATTGTTCGTGGCCCGCAGGTTACGTATCGATATTAAATCAACAATCATCATTTTACGCTGTTTTAGTACAATCATAATTGAATTTAGTTAATATGTTCACTTTTCATAGTAGATAATGACCTATATTTGCGTTTTGAATTAATTACGCTCTCAATCATTCTGGTAGAAAATTGTATGGAACTTACAGAGAAGAGTTGACTGCTGTGCCAAGTAGAATTGGTTCTATGGCCGTAGGTTTGACACCCCTGATTTATTCAAAATAAAACGACTTTTCATCGGTGTTAGTTAAATATGCATTTCGATTGGTTTATAACTTATTTGGATTAATATATAACTTATTTAGATCCGTTTATAGCTGGCAGGTTTTCAGTGCAAGAAACCTGTCAATTAGATTTTCTTAGCATTGGCCATAAGCTCGAAGATATTTGATGAATTAAGGTTGAGAATCCTGAGATTAAGATAGCTGGGGATTTATGTAAATTGAATGATATTTAATTAGAATTTTCATGTAACTCAAAGAGACCAAAAATATGTGTATGGAATTTTTGTAAAGGAAATCATAGATAAAAATGAATCTTACAGAGATGATTCCTGTAGGTGGGATTTGAATTGTTGGTGGGCTGATTTAATCATTTGTACAAAATATTCTAATGATACTTGGTAGGAGCCTTCTTTTACTCTTTCTGTCTGTATGTGTCCAAAATGTTTTCAATCTGCGGAAGAAGAGGGTTTACTGTTGGAATGGCATGTTTTAAATCGCGTAAAAAATGTCAACATAAATTCGCAATGCAGGTGAAACGTTTGTGAAATTGTGCCAATGGATTGTTTTCGTCAATTAAGATTCTTTTGGCATTTGTTCTTTACTTGTGGGTTCTTTAAAATTTAATCCCCCGCTTCATGCTTTGTTTCTTATAGCTGCAGTGGTAATTAATCGAATAAGAAAAGAATGGCTTGCAAGAAGCTTGTATTTAGAAACCAAATAATCAATTCATCTTTAAGTATTCGTTAAAAATAAATTTAAATACAAGAAGTCAAAACGGCTCCATTAATCGATAATGAGATCGCCTTTGCCTGATATATATCAGCTCGCTCTCCGAATAATTTATGTTGAGAGTGTTGATTCGTTTTGTAAGAAAAAGAAGGTTGGAACACGGCTGTTTATGAATTAGAGGTTGAAAAACACTCCGTAAGCAGTCTTTCGGCAAGCGGAACTTGCGCTCAGAGATAAAAGCTCGGGAAATCGGGAAGCTCCGGATTACCGACTGGTCCTTTCCAGAAATCGGTAATCCGGAGGTTCCCGTTTGTCTCTGAGCGCGAGTTCCGCCTGCCGAAATACGCCTTATGGAGTATTTTTAAACCTCTAATTGATCCTTTTTGTTGCGTCACCTTATTTCAAGGAATTATTCGAAGATGGTTTATTAATTAGGAATATTAAAGAAAAAAATCTATCCAAAGATAATCCTTGACGTGCGCTTAGTAAAATGAAATTTATTTCGATGAACGATTCCGTGAATTTTGAGTTTCCGATAGCTGTTCGATTGGGCTGGATTCTCCCAATAATATTGGAGAATTTCAGTGCTAATTTTACTATTCTCGCAAATCCAATTTAGTCTCCATTCAAATTGATCGCAGCATCCCCGAAGGAAGATATTCAGATTAAAATAATTGCATGTTTAGCTCCGTTATCAGAAATGTGGCTTAAAACTTCCCAGGTAATATTTCAGCACGTTTTTATAAATATGATACGGATTGCGGGAAAGTGTAAACCTTTGTAGCATTGAAATGAGAAAATTAGAAATGAGAATCGGCTGTTAATTTTTAATCTCTTAGAATTTAAATGCCAAATCTTCTTTCTTTCTCTTAGCAGCTGATATTTCAGGAAAAAATTATGTACAACGGATTGCTATCCGACGTAAACCTACGATCGAGTATTTGTTCTCCTCTTTGAAGAAATAGAAAATACTGAATACTGGGATTTCTTCATGATAAAAATACTGAATACTGCAATTTTTTCATGATATACATGATATTGTTTTTTGATTTTAAATCTCTAAATATTAAATATTGTTTTATGAAAAGTAAAAAAAATGCGCACTAAGACGCCTTACCCGAAAACGCAAATTTTATCGCGTTCCGTCGAAAGAGAACATGATAATCAGTCATATTCGCAATCGTAATAATTATAAAATAATACCATTTGGTGTCAAGTTAAAAAATATCGTCCTTAACGATACTTCTGAGTGTGTTTGTGGAATGGGGAATGAATTTGTCGTGGCGTTCACTCGGCCTATGAATTAAGTTTCTCAGTCGCCCAGTCTTGTTTAATCATATCGGCCGCCTTCTCCGCTATCATGAAGGTCGGTGCGTTGGTGTGACCTGAAGGAATGATGGGCATTATGGAGGCGTCGGCTACCCGTAGCCCTTTAATCCCTTTGACGCGTAGCCTCGGATCGACCACCGCCGTGGGATCAGACGAGGGCCCCATTTTAGCCGTCCCCACGTGGTGGTAGATGGTCAGAGTCAGGTGCTGCGTGGCACACCTCCAATAATCCCGCGATCCGAAGGTCCACTGGGCGCAGGTGGGAATCGGGATGTTGTGCAGAACTGAACCAAACTTACGCATGGACTTCGTCTTGCTTAGGGCTATGGTCGACAGGATGCCTTCAACGATCACCTTGGAGTAAAGGATATTGGCAGATGAACAACAACAGTGATATTTTTATTTTACTTAATTCATTGTTACTTTACTTTCTTCTACTTATCCCAGCTTAACTGTGACATACTTTGAGAATTTCGTTTCAGTCTTCAGTATTTAATACTTTCTGCAGTATAAATACAATATTCAACTAACGATTACCAAATATTTAATTAACTTCTGTTTTAGCACTTGATTTATCGAATTTTGAGTTAATTTTCGATTTTATCAAAAAAATTCCAATGGAATGTATCATCTTTTTACATATACTAGTGGTATTTTCGAAGTAATTAATATTATCAAAAACTTTCTTATGCGATTAGTAAAATAAAAAGATTTTTATGCAATTTTATGAGTAATTAATGCCATTCTGTTGCCGACAATACTATAGACTTTTAAGTTACTATATTTGGAGATGACCGAACACACTTCTATGGATGGTAGTTAAGATATAATCATACTGTTGAATGAAGACAACGCAAATTCTCTAATAAATAGATTATCGTCCTTTTGACGTCTCTTTGGTAAATACGAGGAAGAAATTTTATTTCGAAAGATTTTCTGTTACTAAGTGATATTATACTTGTATTTTCACTTCTTAAAATTGAATTTTTTAGTACGTGTATCTTTTGATGCTTTTGGGAATAAAGATTGTTACCATCTTTCAGAATTTCTAACATGCAACGTTCTAGGGAGCAGTTCTGAGGTTACTGAATTACTGAGTTACTTTGCCTGTCAGCAAAAACCTGAAACAGTAAACTTGCGTTAAGTATCTTTTTACATTAGTTACAATTCATGACTGCGTATTTATAAGCTGTAGTTACCTTAGCATTTTCATAAAAACTGCAATCATTATTTTGTTTTCGCAGTAGGCTTTCGAAAGTGTGGAGATGAATTTAAATGAGATGTCTTTCACTCGTTTTTTTCTTTCATCTCAGAAAATGTTATCTAATAGCCTTTCTTTAAAGAATATCCGCAAGCTTCTTTATTTATAATTTTTTGCGTAATAAGACAATTACCACGAAAGACGTAAATCCGATATCGTATTACTCCTAAACCATAAAAGACATCTGCATTCTGGAAAGTTGACAGTTGTGCTAAGAAGCGTTTTTATACTGCGATATGAAATTGCGACATTTCAGGAAAGTTGAAATCTAATTGTATTTTTTGCATTTTATCAAAAGATTTTATATTATCTCTTACTTCGATATCCTGGGGATCCTCGAAGTAGTTGGCGTAGATTAGGGGTTTCTGGAACGGATCTTTGCTACGCAGAAGTATTCTTCCTCGAGATCGAGGTCTCAAAAGCATGGGAAATACCATCCAACCATCTATTCCCTCGATGGGTGAATACACAGCAGAGTAGAGGTCGTCGCGGATGCCGAAGGCTTTCTGCAAAGTGTTCTGCGAAGTTAGGGATCCTCCCAGAAAAAACAACTCCACATCCGGGAAATCAGCGAACTTCTCCCTTCTTGGAAGTGGCGTGTCTAGGAAAGCTATAGCTTCCACCCCTCCTGGAACTGAAAGAGGACCCTTGCGCTCTTGAGCATACTGCACTATTGCCTCCCTATCTTTGACGATTCGATTGCTATCTAGGGATACAGTGTCGTTCACGAGGAACGTGAGTCCACCCATAGCAACGTGATCTTGAAGATTCTCACCCACCCTCAAGTTCGCTATCACTGGTATGCCCATCTGTCGTAAGTGTTCCTCTGGTCCTATCCCGGAAAGCATCAGCAGTTGAGGTGTGTTAATGGTACCGGAGGATAAAATCACCTCCATCCTGGCTCGCACCACAAACGTACGGCCGTTTCTTCTCATCTGTATCCCATAAGCCCTCTTGGTCCTGGGGTCCACCAGCACCTTTGTCACCATTGCCTCCCTTTTCACTGAAAGGTTCTTTCGATTGCGTGCGGGCTGTAAGTATGCGCGGGAAGAGCTCCAACGTTCGCCGTTCTTCATGGAGACTTGTATGTATGAGAAACCCTTTTGCGTTGCTCCGTTGTAGTCGTTTACTTTGAATCCTCTTTCCTTACCCGCCTCCAGGAAGGCCGTCGCCAGGGGAGTGTGGAACGGAGGGTAACAGACGTTGACCGGTCCTCCCTTTCCTCGATAGGTTGTATCCTTAATATCCGGAATAGCCATAGTCTCAGATTTTAGGAAGTAAGGCAAAACATCCTTGAAGGACCATCCGTCATTTCCAGCAGCTGCCCATGCGTCGTAATCGTGTCGGTTTCCTCTCGTGTAGATCATATAGTTGAGAACCGATGAACCTCCTATCACCTTGCCTCTTGGCCAGTTGCAGCGGTTACCATCCATCCCGAGACACGCTTTTTTCTGCGGCTCCGTTTTGTACCCCCAGTTGCTGTCGGTGAACTGGAAGTAGTTGGCTAATATGGGCACGTCCATGAGGAAGTTTTCGTCCCGACCAGCTTCTACCAGTAGCACCTTCCAGTTAGGGTTCTCCGTGAGTCTGCTTGCCATCACGCATCCTGCGGTTCCTGCTCCCACCACGATGAAGTCGTATTCCGGAAGGAGAGTCTTGTCCGGAGGGGCCGACATGGTCTGTCTCGATCCATCGCCAAGGAGTGCGAGAAAAGATTGCAGCAAACTCCATCGGACGCTATCACCCGCCGCCGTGTTCGCGATTAGCGCCGTCAGGAGGACTGCGGCGTTTATATTCCACCGCCTCATTTGGCTGTCTTTGGTTTCTGAAACAGTTATAAATGGAATTGATTTAATGTCCGTTATTTATCAATCTTAAATTGGCAGTCTTAAATTATGTCACACTTAAAAAAAGGCATCTGACTCTATGTGTATATACACGTACGTATATTTAGGTCTCTTACATGGTTACAGAGCCTTTGTGAAACTGACAAAGAGAGTAGGGAGTTTCAGTTAAAGTTTAAGGGAAAAAGGGTTAACCTTTTAGTCGCGCCGATAGGATATTTTTTTTCGAGTGTGGATTTGATATACTTTGTTGGTAGATGCGTTACGACTACAAAAACATCGTTTCATATGTATGCTAATAATAGTGTTATAATTCGTTTAATATACATCTGTTCTTATAAGGACGTTGAAGGGATTGAGGAATCGAGAATACTTTCTGCATAAAAGCTTTACTGAAGCAAATTTTTACCGGAGGTTTGAATCAGGAAGTGACATTTGTAAGTTAACCTTGCACCTTATAGATCAACTCATCAAAGGTGAGGTAATTTAGGTATCAAGAATGAGTTTAAGCATAAAAGCAGTGTTGACGTAAATTTTCTATTTATGTATGACCTTGTTACGAAACTTTTTCTTTTGTTCTGAGAATAGTGTAATTTGAGGTGATTTACTTCTCGTTTTTAATTTTACTTAGCGACAAATTACTACCATATCCGATATTATTTTTAACTAACTGCGTATAGACTAAGCCTGGTAGCAGCTTTTTTTTTACCTACATGAATACACATATTTACAAAATAAATATTCAATAGACACATGACATGCACTCAATACCTACAGGAGTATTATATTGTTACCTTAATAAATAATATTTACCCCAGTATTGCTGACATAATATAATATATAAATTGCTTTTACTGGATTTATTGGGGTTCATATGTCGTATTTCCACATGTGGTAAATCGTGGAAAAACTTGCTGTACCTCGAAAAATATATTTTGTCACCGTGATTGATCAAACGGCCGTGATGAGTGCATTCTTAGGTGGTTGAAAATGTCTGGTTTAGGGCGTGCAGTTTAATAGTTTTTTGAGGTCGTGTGACGCTATCACTCACAAACCAAGGCTTACTTTCTAAAACGCGGATGGGTGATCTAACGAAACAGAATTGTCTTTCTTATGTTTATATTTCTTAAGTTCGAAGTACTAGTAATATTATGAAGAAATCCATATCCACTATGCTATGGCAGTGCGTATATTTCTGGAGTTACAGTTAAATTTCTTATTTTAGTTGTAGAAGAGTTCACCATGTTTTCAATTCGATTAGAATAAAAATTGATTTTATTTTCTGAAACTGTCTTTAATTATATCTCGTAATTAATAATCTCTCGTATAATTTAATCATATCTCTCGTAGCGTATTTGAAAATGTTTGTAAGTTATTAGATAGAAATTAATTTAAATGACTAAACCCACTTTCTTCTTTTTCAGGTAAGCTACTTCCTTATCTAGCGATCTCCGTGTGAGGTAAGCCTATCTATCTTTCGGAAAATTCTCTGATAAAGTGAAGAGAAAGGCATTTTCGGAAAGAAACTGCGAATTTAGATTTGATATGGTAACATTATTAGTTCGCAATAATTTTGGATCATTGATGATTTATTCAGTTGTTCTTTCAAAATTCATCCCAAAATATTAGCTCTACCATAGTCAACGAGTCTCATTTTAATTATATTGATACTTATTGTTAAAAATGGTGTTCAACAAAAATCGATTAAAATACTGAATTTAAAATAATCTATTTTATATTTTTCCAGCTTTATATTCGAATAATATGAACGATTTATCGTTTCGATCGAAAATGTATGCATTATTGAATTTCCTAATTGGAGTTTTTCATATGCCTAAAAAAAGGCTAGGCAAACTGTGTTGGAAAGTAAAGAGCCATAAAAATTCGAATCTTTAGTTCTCTGATATTTCATATATTTCGGATTTAATTTTGGAAATAACCTTACTACCGTTAATTACGTATTCCTACAAATTTTACGTGCAGCATCCACACTGAGCAAGTTCTCTGAAATTTCAAACAAATTTTATTTCCTTTTCAATGTTATATTTTCTTCAAAGTTTTTAGTACTGTTTAAAAACAGGTAACCACTTTCCTGTGGTAGAGCGTCTTTGCGCTATACGAAGTCGCATCTCCTTTCAATTTGATCAAAGTATTTTTACAAGTTATACAAGAATATAGCCAGAGTTTCCAGGTCTTGGAAATGCAATGGAAGTATTACATGCTTGCCAAGTGTTTCTGGGAGCTTTATCAGTCACGATATACAGAGAATGTGAGACAGGGTCTTTGCAATATGTGTAAGCAATCGATTTTTATGACTTAATAGTTGCGTCTGTAATTTTGGATGCTTTACAATTCAGTATTTTATTGTAAAAGTTATATTAATGAATAATTTACGCACTCCATTCTTCTGAAAGCGATTGCCGTTGGTTAGAAATAAAAGGAATAATTGGCCTCTAGCCGCAGGCCTATATTCGGCTTGCAAAGCTGAATGTGGATTGCTTTTGAATAAAATAAGTCACAGAGATTAAGAGTAATAGAAAAGTCAAAATATGTGCCGGTTATTCCTCTCTTATCTTTATTTATATTCTATCTATAATATTTTATGTGCTGTATTGCAATGGATTTAAATCTAATCGTTCTTTTTATAAATCGTTATGAATCTACAGTTTTGGTTATCTTTTCGTTGCCACTTACGTCGTCTTCTCCCTCACTCGAAGCGTTTATAGGGAAAGTTCCCCCATATTTTTAACTTCACGGAGCGTTGATCGAGATGTTTCCTCACTGCTTAATTTTTCGCTATTACTATCATTACCCGGAGGATGACGATGTAGTTTAAGTGGTGGAGAGAGAGCAAAACTGGAATATGTTTATGTCAATTGACGGCCGAGTAAAGGTTTGAGCCTCTGAATTAAAAACATTCACGCACTTGTGAATACATTTCAAGATCAAGGAGTCTCCAGGAAGCGTGACAACACTTTCTGCATTCAAAAGGACGAGGACTCAGTTGCCTAACTGCCATTTGGGAGATTTATTCTCACTGACACCTTCGTCCTTACGTTAAATAAATTTCCGATAACAATCATGTCTACCGTTAAAAATGGTTAATCTAGAAATCCATTCATGTAACAAAAGAAAAATTTTCCCATTTACAGAGCTCTATCTCAGACTCATATGAAATTATCTTTTGCCAAATTTTATATTAATCCAGTCGTTTCGTATGGCGTATGATCTGTACAGTGTACGATTTGTGCGGCTCATATATCACGTGCGGCTCTCCAGGGTTCACCATTTGGTCCGGCAAATATGGTATTTGACAAAAGTCAGTAATAGAATAGGGTCGACGAACCTATGGCATAAATGCCCAAAGTGACACGCGGATTTCTGTCCGTACTTCTTATGTGTTATCCTCCTAAAATTGAATCCTCTGACTAAATTAATGTGGATTCTGTTCGTTATTATCATGCTTATGATCATGATTTCATCATTCTCATGATAATCATAATTATTAATACTTCTATTAGTACATACTACTATTTATATTGGTAATCAATTACTTACGTCAATTAAAACATCTTAATCCCATCATTGATACAATAAAATAGATGATATCGGCATCTATGCTATGATTTGGCGTAAGATAAACACTAAAATCTTTTATATTTATCAAATATGCACTATAGACTCGCCATCCCTGATAACGGATAGCAGAATGATAGGTCTGTCTGTATTGCTTAGCCTGGAGAACCACTAACCCTCACTATAACTTACGGAAAGGTTTATGAAAGGAATGAGGCGCCAAGAGAAGGAATGAGGTATTTGGCGTGAGCTTTCCTCAGTAAGCCGGAATGGTATTTAACGAAAATTCCACGCTAGTTTAGCTTCATTACCCTATGCATAACACTTTCAAAGCTTTTAGTCAGGAGTGACTCAGATAAATGCTGCTACTTAGCATCACTCACACTTCATTTGGCGTCGTACTAACTTAGCCATGAACAAATGAGACTGTAAAATATACTGTTTTCTATATCCTGTATTAAAAGACAAATGGAAATTATTCCATTCACCAAGATAAGGTCGAATAATATAATAATAAGCAGGATCGAATGAAAGGTAGATTCTAAAATAGTCTTTTGAACTGAACAGCGCTCATGAGTGCACAAATTATAATTCCAAAACGTACTTCGTTAATTCGAAGTAAATACGAAGTTCGTATCGGAATTCTTTTAGGTGGAGTTCCACAATACTAGGCCAGAACTCCTGGAGTACTCATGAGTACACTTGCTTGAATATACTAACGAGAATTCGTATAAAACATGATCTTTGCGTTTCGTTTTTTTTGTATAACGTGAATTTTAATAAGATGAAAGCGACCACCGATGGCAGCATGCATTCAGCAAAATACCTCACTAGAACCATCAAAATCATTGATTTTTGATGGTTTTGTTGATTTTTGATGTTTGTTAGACGAAATTGGATCAACAGATTTGAGGCTATTAAATGCATGGACGCGTTGGCTTGGAATATTATCCTAAAGCTTCCAAATCGCTCACCTGAGAAGTCCATAATGTGTGGGTGGATTTATGTATTTTCTTGGGCAGGGGTGCATATACTCTCCTGATTTTGAATGCGGAAAAGGGAAAGTGAAAAGGGGATTCCCCGGCGAGAGGCATCAACCGCAGGAATTGTGAGGCGCATTCTAAATGGGTCGATTGGCACTGAATCTGGTTTTCACTCTCTTCCCTCCATTTCCTCGGAATATCTTCCAAACGATGGCGCCATTGTTCCCAGAAATCACATTAGTACGTGGAGGGCTCTTAGATTAGGAGCCCCGTATCCAGATATTTCTCCGTCAACCGTTTGTCTCTCTGGAGCCCGGGGTTTACTGTCGTATTTATTATTGTGGACACTCCAGTTTGGAGTGGAATAAAAAATAAACTAGTGATCCCAACGAAAAACAGGTTACACCAAATTTTAGTATGTTTTACTTTGCGTTCAATCACATAATGCAAACATTTTTGTTTTCGTTTGGTTGGTATTTTATCACAGGTTGAACGAAAAAAGTGCCCGTTTCTTTAACGGAGTGCTGACTTTAAAATTTCATATCTCCGAAAGTATATAATCAATCAAAACGAGAATTTGAAATTAAGTGGAAATATTTATTCTTGGTTCAAACAGATAGTTCAGATTATTTCAATATTACGTGAAACGACATTTTCTCAGCAATGGATGGACATATAAATGCGGGCTTTGTATCGTTATAAAGCTCTCGGTAGGAGCTTTCGCAAGTTTTAACTTACGTCAATCGCAACTTGGCGTTTATTTTATACGAAATCATATTTAACAAGACGGAAAGCCCGCGTTACTTGGAAGCAGAATGCCAGTAATGTTGCCGTATTCACCCGTCCTAGCCGGTGTTTCGGGAGTTCCTCAACTTTAATTAAGTTAAATTAAAAGTAAGTAAGAGACGGGGCTTCCTCAACGGAGAAAAAGTTTTAAAAAATTGTCGCAACTATTTATTGTGAAACGGAAGTAATTTGAAACTTCCTAAGGCGAAACGGACATGAATGACGGAAGCGGGACTAGAACCCGAGTCTCCCAATTGCAGGTCGGTTGCTCTATCCATTGAGCTATTCCACCAGAACATTTCTCCATGCCGTTTGGGAGACTTTGGGCGAGATATAGGGCGCGTGAGTTCGTCCAGCAAATCCTTTCCTAATTTGAAACTTTTTTTCTGTCTAGAATAAGTATTGAAATATTAATGTTTTGTTTTGTTTGGATGAATACCGTTAGTTAGCACTCCATTAACGAGCTCGAAATAACGAAACGAAATTCCATTGTATGTACATGTGATAAAATATCAACCAGAATTACTGCATTAAATAGTTGAACAAAGGATTAAACGTGCAAAGATTGGGTTAAACTTCTTTTCTTTGTGGTTTCTAGGTTTTTAACCAACTCCAAACTGGTGTATCCATAATGAAAAATCCGATAGTAGAAAGAATGCCTTTTATCACGGGCTCTTTCTTCTGTTCAAGGTATGCTTCATAACAGATGTAAACAGTATGCTGGAGTGCTTCCGGTTCCGTTACGCAATATACCAGATGTTTATTGTTAATTTTATTGGAAAGTCTCTTGAAAGTGTATATATTATCGGAGTTTGTAAACGGAAGTATATAACAGTATGATTATGTGAATCAAATTCGATTCTTCACAAGTGCATTTAGGAACGTGCCTATTGAATCTTGTATTATTTACATTTATATTGTCACCATGCGAGACGCTTTGCGGCGTGTGGCAGGGGGCGTGAAAACAGCGAACTCCACAGTTAACTATCCGGTTTTTGCAGCTTATACTATCTGGAGAAAGAGACCAGTATTAGCTATCTGTTCTGACTATGATCTCGCGACATTGACGTGTGGCCTCGAAAGTGGCGTTCACTGGGAACGGGAATCACGAAGTCGCCGATTTCATGTACTCCTATATATTCCTATACTCGGTTCTTCTATTCTTAGGATATTTCCAGCCGAGGGTTTTCATGTACTACAGATACACTATCAAACCTGTAGACGCCTTTAACGAAATGACCTGTTCTACATTGTATGGGCTCTAGCTCTGCTTCAAATGCATAAAAGAGGGATATCATGTAATAGCCTCTTGAAATCCTCCTCTATTAATTGCATTTTCGGAGAATAGCTTTAGATTTCTGAAAGTTACGGTAGTAATGTCCTTAACATAAGTATTTTAGATTTTATTCTATTATTTTGATTATTATAACCTGCCCTGAATTTTATGATTATGATTTTTGTATGTAGATATTTCCGCCGTTCTTCTATTTTCTTAGTAAAGGATTAAATCGCCGGATAATTTCAGTTATTTGAGTTTGCATTCGTTGTAATCGGGTGGCAAATGTATTAGTCGACTTGCGGCAAGGTCGGTCACTTTCTCTCTGACATTGAATGGCTTCCAGGACTCCTCTTTCAGATTATGTGAAACGGATCGGAGTAATTGCTTGCGATTGCGTATGTAGTGCCATTGACAGTCGTAGAACTTCTTGAGTTTACACTTCTTCATGGATAACAGGAGCACATCGTAATGTGAATTTTGAAAAACCTTGTAACTTCCTTCAACTTTTTTCTGTTCCGTTGGACTAATTTTCAACTTTTCTCCCTCCCACAGTTCTCCTTTTCATCGATTCCTTATAACGTTTTCGCGATTTTAACCCACAAGAAAAACAAAGTACGACTCGTATATCTCACATTACTAATGAATAGTTTCTAAGGTGATCACAGCACTCCTTGAATATTTGTAGCTTTTTCGATCGATCCTCGAATCAAATTGCATTCCATTGGCCATTGGATTACAGTGTTAAACGAAAATTCCCTGGGATTTCTCATTTTTTATGAATAAAATTTGCAGCCTTTAAGAACTATTATTTCAGTGTGAAAGTCTCAAGTAGAAATAACCATTGACGTATTTTAAAGTTTTTAAATAGTTCCGCTTTTGTAATTTTACTAAAAACACCAATGGGAAATCACAGAATTATTGTTGAGGCGCTACTTCTGCTAAAATACTGCCATTATTTCAATTAGTTGTGATAAACCCTTTATGAAACAGTGGCTGCACATTTGCACAATGTAAATCATTAAGTCGAACTTCTGTTGTTTGCATTTTAATGCCCCTAAAACGGTAATATTTTCAGGAAATCGAATAATAAACTTAAAGGGAAACTTCCTTTTTCAGGTTTTTCCTTTGATCTGATAAATGGTATTCATGAACAATAAATAACTGAATAGATTCTTTTTTTTTTTTTCGAAATAAAAAAGGCCGCTGATTGAAGGTCGCTGGTTCTCCCTTCCTTCCCTAGACACTTGTTCTGCCGAGGCTATAGAAGAACTCTAAATTATTTACCTGCATCATTTCCTAGTATCACTAGCAAAACTTTCATACAGAGGTTGCACCGGAAATGAAATGGTTTTAACTCGGTGTCTCTGAATTTAGGGGCCCTCAAAGAATTTAGCCAGTTATAATTGCTATTTGGTACTTAAGAGTTCTAGTCAGTTACATGTTGGTGTGTATTAAGCACAACTAGAAGATGCTCTTGCTAAAGGTGTAGCCTAGGAAATTTTCTTTTTGCAGTAATCTGTGCAGAAATGCCGGTTATTTATTTTATTGAAAAATTTTCTCGGGTAGAACAGGACAGCGGTCGTTAAACTTTTAGGATGTTTACCAGAGGATCCTAAGTGTTGATTCAGCGTTCCTATTATATCAGGATTTCAATTTTAACCGACGGAAAAGCTAGTAAGCTGAATTATTTCTTTTGGGAGTGCAAGTTCTTGCTTAGGGCAGTATATACTGCCCTAAGCAAGAATAATTAAGAACTAAGATACTGCCGTTACTGAGAAATTTATTGTGAACTTGATGTAGAAATCTGTGTAATGTCATTAGTCGGAAAGTTCCTTATAACCGCAACCTTTCCATCATTTAAAGCTTTTGAGAAGGGGTGAGACGATTAATGAAGAGTGAAGTAGCTTTCTTCAGATTTTCTCTTTAACAACGAGACGGAATACTATGAGAGGAAAAAATCTGCGTAATGTAGCTCCATGACCGTATGGAAAACATTCATTAAATTACTCAGTATGGAGTGACCTAATAAATGCCATTACTCGGTTTCACTCATACCTTAGTAGCATTCATGATATCACATCCTTGAACAAGGAAACCAAAAGTGAATGAAAGTCATTTTTATCCTGTTCTAAAAGACAAATGAAAAATATTCATCTAGGTATGATAGCATGAACTTGAAAAATTCATTGTTTAAGAATTTTCACCTTTGAATTTAGTTCCATTGATATTCCTCGTAAACAGATTCATGTTCAGCGCGGGATATCAGGGATGAAATTTCTTGAAGGGAAAAGGAAAAATGGAAATAAGATGCCTCTTGAAGATTTGAAGGATATTTTTGTAGTGATAGTCATTTTAAGGAGCTAAAGTCCATATCAAGGGTGACCATGTCGATCGCGATTAACGTTTCGATCATCGAGTGATATTCGATAGATCGAGACATGTCGCCGAGAAGATTCTTGATTTCCCAATAATTTTTATTACTTCAATTATTTAACTCAACTATGCATTCATTTATAATTAAATTGACTGTGGGGTTAAACAAAATACAGACGAAAGCTCGGAAATGCGATTACTAATTTTTTAATATAATTTAAAATAAAACATTTTGGTTTCTGTAAATCCCAAATTTTGTTACCCGAAGTCGATCGCGGTCGAATGATTAGTATCAAAGTCGATCGTAGTGGCAGCGATAAGTAGGTCAGCCCTGGTCTATCTAGTAGACTTGGTACGTAATGAAGGGTCGAGCGAGAGAAAACAACTTAGAAAACTAACAGTATGACTTAATCATCCTGGTAATTGAGTAATAGCGAAAGCATTCACAATTTAATCGCAGAATTAGTGTTCGAAGATTACTGTAAGGAATTATCTACTGAAACAACTCTTTGAAAAGGCAAAGAGCTTACGATTTCGTCCAATGATAAAATGAGAAATACGTTTGAGGCCTTTCATAGTAAGAATCTATAATACATAACACTTTAGATTAAGGTACTTTGATCGATTTAAGATAATTGGCTGATTATGAAGCAAAATGCGTAATTGACTTCCAAGATTTGCAGTGGTACAATTACGCAAATTTAGCACCCAAGCGGTAGCAAAATGCCCAGATCAAATGGGGAGGAACTTGTTTTTATTTAAATATCGAAGAGAATCTTTCAGTCCGCATTCGAGTTGCGCGTAGCATATACATTTGAATAGTTTGACGATTATTTTTTTAGTAGGATACCGACTTTCGTTGCTTCGAAAACTATATTAGAATATTTTTACATTTCTTTTACACTTTCCATGGCAGTTGGGAATGTAAAACAAACTGTCTCAACGTCTGAATTTTTTAAAGAAATGAGGGAAACGCCGCTGGCTCCAAGTTCTTTCCTATAGCTTGGGCGTCCATTTGTAGTCTGTTTTGTAAAGAAATTTGCGGATCGCTAAATTACACTCCTTATTGTCTTTAGAGTGAAATATATCCTAAATTTTAGTAGTTATAACATATAAATTCGAAATTGCGAGAACTTTGATAAAATAGACGGAAAATTCGTAATTTTTTGAGAAATAAACAACGCTTCCCTTTGACGACCAAAGCAATCGTTGAACATTTATTTCCTTAGTTACCTCATATAAATACACGAGGATAATCGGTTTATATACTTTTCCATATGAAATGTTCGTAAGATAGGTTTTCGTTACCTGCAGAGGTTGTTTGTTTTACAAAATTAAATTAGAAAAACTGGTCCTACGAAATTGAGACAAGTGTCAAATAAACGGGAAATGATCGTAGATTCTTATTTTAGTCGTGAATCATTCATATAATTTCGAAATTGCGAGAACGTTGATAAAATAGACGTAAAATTCGTAATTTTTTTGGGAAATAAACAACCCATCCCTTTGACGACCAAAGCAATTGTTGAACATTGATTCCATTAGTTTTCCCAAATAAATGCACGGGGATAATCAGTTAGTATATTTTTCCATAAGAAATGTACGTAAAATAGGTTTTCGTTACCTGCAGAGGTTTTTTCTTTTACAAAATGAAATTAAAAACAATGATCCTATGAAATCAAGAGAAGTGTCAAAAGAAAGGAGAATAATCATAGATTCTTATTTTAGTCGTGAAATATTGATATAGATCCGAACTTTCGATGATTTTGATAAAACACACGGAAATTTCGTAAAATATTTGGGAAATAAACAACCCATCCCTTTGACGACTAAGGCCATTGTTGAATGTTGATTTCATGAATTATCCCATATAAGTGCACGGGGATAATCAGTTCACATAACCTTTATAAGAAATTTACGCAAACAAGACTTTCACGACTCGATAACTGTAGAATAAATATTATAAATAATGTTAAGAAATACATTGAGTTATTATGATCTTACCTTAGACCTTTTTGTGCTTAGGAGGACTAGATATATACGATAATAGATACATTTTTAAACTAAATTAAGTCCCGTCATGGTTGACGGGGGCGTTAACTAGTAGACAATAAAACGCGACATTTCCAAAAAGGTGTACAAGTCACATTACAGGAATCCCTGCATAAATTATCACGAGAGGATACACGATGTCGATTCAATAGTCCGGACTCATCCATCGCTCATCCCCTTTAAGTCGAGAATTAGAGGAAGAAATCGTGGACTCTGCCTTTCAGCAGATCCACTCTTTCGTTAATTAACTTCCCTCGACCTTTATCTACAGCACCCGGTATCAAAGAAACCAAATCTTTCGGCTCATCGGCGCAGAACTCGGAAATAATATCCTTCCAGGAAATATTAAAAGATGCGTCAGTGGATCCAAGGAAAGGGGTTGTCATGGTGACGTCGTGAGCAAAGAGAATCTGACAGCGTATATCTACGTATTTGACCGAAGGATTTACACATTTCATTAGGTGCTAGGTTAGGAAAAATACTGTCATCATATCAAAGCTAATTAATCCTTTAAATTCCGATTTTGAAAATTGATTGGGCTAAAAACATTAGTTTCCCTGAAATTAATTCCATATGGACGTATAATCCCCGTGTATTTTTAAGGGGAGAATGCATTAGCTCCAATTCAACAATCGCCTTGGTCGCCATGGCAATGGGTTGTTTATAAAAGCAAAATTCTACAAATTTTCCGTTTATTTACAGTTTACAGAGAACGTTTTCGAAAACCGATCATTTTGTACCTACCGAAATGACACAGTTGTTATATATGTATGAATNAGAGCATACGGCAAGACACACAATATATACAACAAGAAATGCATGTCCATACACACAAAGACCAGGCACTACAGCACAGTAATCAAACCAGAGGTACTATACGCAAGTGAGACACTTACACTCCACAGAAAAGGCGACATGGAAAACATTCTAAAAGAAGAGCGCAAGATCATGAGAAAAATTCTCGGCCCAAAATTAACAGAGGAGGGATACAGACCACACTCTAGGAAAACCACAGAGAAAATGTCCAAGTTAGCAGCGGACATCAGAAAAAGAAGGTTAAAATTTTACGGACACATCAGTAGACTCCCATCGACAAGACTAACCAAGAAATTAGTTATATACGTACAAAGTGTCAAATCCACAATACCATGGATGGTACAAGTTAGAAGTGATCTAGAAAGGGCGCGAATAGACTCAACAGAAATTGAAGATAGAAACAAGGCAAACAAGTGGAACGTGACATCAGAGAATGATACCCCAAAGAAACCAGGGACAAAGTGGACGGAAGATAGGAAAAGAATCCACGGGGAAAGAATGAGAGAAGTTTGGAAGATCAGAAAGTACAGTCAGATGTGAGTCAGAATGCTTTGCGTGATCCAAACAGGGTCTATACGCACCTAATAATAATAATAATATATATACTCACACACTATAGCTATCCTTGCCTTATTTTTACTTTAATCGCTAAATTTTATATTCAGATATTTGCTTCTTGTATAATAATGAGTGAGTCATGTTAAGGATCAAGACATTGCAGATCGGCTGTTATTTTCTTTGTAATGAAAACTTTATTTTATTTTCATACCGTCGATTATAGGATTGCAGATTTTATAGGAAGGTGGACGTTTTCTTTGTTTCATCATGTGGTGAACGTTACTCAAGTTAATCTTGACTGTTGGCAATTATTGTAATTTCTTTCCCTCCAAGAATCCTTATTGTGGGATAAAAAACAGTAAAGGGCTTCTTTAAGGTTATTTAGATGATGAGATAATACGTGGTTGTAGCTTTCTGTGCGATGTAGAAAATATCCCGAGAGCTTCAGTTGATTGCGTTGTTTTCTCCAGACGGGGAGTAAAAGGTTAATTTAGGCCGTTAATTATCTGCAATACAGTCTCTCAATTTTGATACACATCCCGTATTACCGAAATTATCTCATCGTATTTCGTTCATCGTTTTCCTCATAGTGGTTTTTTTATCACTTCTAACTTTCTACTAATTTAAAAGCATTCTCTATGTTCAGCAGAAACTTTAACTCGGTCTCCAGTAAGATAATTGCGCAAATATTTTGAAACGTATTCCATTTCGCTGTACAGGAAGAATCAAATATGTACGTAATGCTTTTGACCTTGTAAGATAATCCATTGATTTAAAGAAATTTTTATAATTTATCATCGTATTTGTCGTTTAGAATACATGTTACGTATATTAGCTTATGTGATGGTTAATAGACACATTTATCAATTGTATTATGGGGTGAAGAAGTGCCCGACAGAAAGAAATTCGAGATTGTGAGAGCTGAGTATTATCTTGATGTACATACGTTTATTTGCTTAATTGCCACAAAAAAGTAATCTATTTCTTGGAAGCTTTCCGCTTTGCAGCTTCTCGACATCAAGGTCTACTATTTCTATATTCGGATCATGAAATAGCGATACGCTAGATGTTAGAGGGGACGTTTAAAAACTCAATTTCACCTTACAAAACGACGTTTTCTCACATAGTAGAGATATTATGTAGCGATATTTAGCAGGATTTTTTTATCGGTCCATGAAATCTGTAGCTTGATTCTCTGCGTTGTAGATTGGTTCAGCGGATTTACAGACTTGCGGAAAGGATTGGTAATTCTAGTAATATCTGATAATTTCTACTCTTTTAGTGTAAGATTATTCTTTTTCTATCCAGTTTTTCGTCCATATGATTACTGATACTTATCGCGACTTTTTTTCCTTAGCTGGGCATAATTCCAGCTAAGCACTCGCTATACGGTTTCGCCTCACTCAATTTCTGGTAGAATTAGAGCGTTATACTCTTTTCATGGCTTCCTCGAACTAAATGTCAAGTAGCTCCTTTCACCAAAATTCTTGGTTTCATCAGTGGCTTCATTATCGAAACGGACCCTCTAATTTGTTATTGCTTACTACTTTAATTGCCTTGGAAGGATCTACTTGGCGTAGAGATAACGGTAAAGTTAATATTTGGAAAATTTTATTTCCTTTCCTTGTATTCACAATGGACTTGGCGTTAGTAGTATTACCACCATTACAGTAGTAATGGTCATTAAAAGGTCTCGGTGCAGGTATACGTTGGACTAAATGGCAGTGAAGGAGCAAACATGAACGTAGCAATTCCGTAAATTGTGGAAAACATGCGATAAATACAGTAGAAATGATTATAAATATCTCAGTGAATACTTATTTTAGGAAAGTAGGGAATGACATTTGTAGATGTATGAATTACAGAAGAGAGTAGGGATTATATTATAAACCAAAATCCAGGTTTTCCTTATCGGGGATTCGTAAGGAATGGCAATGAATAGTTTTTCTAAATATGAGAAATGATAAAGTCAAATAAAGGGCAATCAATCACTTGAATGGAAGAGATAAATTTTTGGAAGGACTTGATTGAAATGTCTGATTTTTGTGTTGCCATGCTAAGTCGATAAAGAGAGAGGCAAAAAATCATGCATAATCATTGTTATTTATGGCTATACATTATTCCTGAAGTTTAGCTAGGTTATGTAGGTTTCAGAAGCGCTGGTATAATATTTCAGATATGAGTGAAGACATTTTGGTCTTTTTAAGTAGTAAAATAAAGTTGAAAATCAGGAATGTACTTGAAAATGTATTTTAGATGATTAAATTATGAGGGTATCCTTCGGTGATAATACTGTTACGGTTAAAAATACTTATGCCACTTACATTTTTCACAAGAGCTAGAATACCTTGATTAGGCGCGAAATAGAAATCGGTTGAATATAAAGCAATGGTTCTTATTCTTTTCAGCTTCTGCCGCCATGATTTCTCAAAATTGCATTGTTTGCAAAAGTGTGTAATTTTATTGGAAGTGGACAGTGAAATTTAGGCTCTCAGCATGATTTAAGTAGAAATCCAACTAATTTATCTATGATATAAAATCAAAATTAGCGTCGTCTGATGCAAATGCTTTTAATAATTTTAATTTTCTTAACTAAATAACTACTTTCAAATTTTAATGTAAGGAAAGAGATAGGAACTCTGTTTTTAAGGAATCAGATGTTTAAAACGCTCCCGAACCATTTTCGTTCGTCTTTTTTTACCGCTTGTGACTCTTAATTCTCATCTCATCGCATAGAATACTTATTTCTGTAATATAAATGTGTTTAAAGCTAAAAAGCCTGCGTAGCAAATATTCGTTTACTTATGTTTTTTGAAATGCCGCAATGAACGTAGTATTTTCGTGAGAACGCATCGCACCTCTTTAAAAGCTTTTCGAGTCCTCGAAATTTCATGAAGTGCTGATTATCAGTCATCACAGTTTTATTGTCATCTTCGCACTCACAACTTTTGTTATTATCATGATACTGACCTGTGTCGGTACCGTAGGATTTGTATATCATAATTTTCTTTTTCTGAATTGTTACGAAAACTTATTTCTAGTTGTTATGTTTATGAAATAACCATTTTTTTAGTCTTTCAGATGTGATTTAACCTACCGTTTCGTTAAAATTAGTTAAATATTAGTAGGTTTCGCAGGTTTTTCATACCCCTCTTCTTGTGCGTATTTTCCTGCTGTGGTAAATATTTTCCTAAGTGATAACTTAAACCCACAAAGTTGTTTGCGCCTTTGCACTTTTTTCAACTTATATCTTTTAAACNTGAAAGGAAAATATTGAGAAAGATATATGGACCGATTATAGAAAAAGGCGAGTACAGAATACGCTACAATGAAGAACTAAACAAATGTATCAATGGAGAAGACATAGTACGGTTCGTAAAAGCTCAGAGGCTACAATGGTATGGACATGTGGGAAGAATGCAGGAGTCTGCAATGCCAAAGAAGATACTGCATGGGAAAATATATGCACCAAGGAAGAGAGGAAGACCCAGACTGAAATGGCTAGAGGAGGTAGAGAAAGATCTTGGGAAGATGAAAGTGGGAGGATGGAGGAGAAAGATGTTCAACAGAGAGACATGGAGGCATATTGTACAGGAGGCCAAAGCTCATCCCGAGCTGTATAACCGAGAGGAAGGAAGGAAATAACTACATTCAAATTTTAATGTAAGGAAAGAGATAGGAACTCGGTTTTTAAGGAATCAGATGTTTAAAACGCTCCCGAACCATTTTCGTTTGTCTTTTTTTACCGCTTGTTACTCTTAATTCTCATCTCATCGCATAGAATACTTATTTCTGTAATATAAATGTGTTTAAAGCTAAAAAGCCTGCGTAGCAAATATTCGTTTACTTATGTTTTTTGAAATGCCGCAATGAACGTAGTATTTTCGTGAGAACGCATCGCACCTCTTTAAAAGCTTTTCGAGTCCTCGAAATTTCATGAAGTGCTGATTATCAGTCATCACAGTTTTATTGTCATCTTCGCACTCACAACTTTTGTTATTATCATGATACTGACCTGTGTCGGTACCGTAGGATTTGTATATCATAATTTTCTTTTTCTGAATTGTTACGAAAACTTATTTCTAGTTGTTATGTTTATGAAATAACCATTTTTTTAGTCTTTCAGATGTGATTTAACCTACCGTTTCGTTAAAATTAGTTAAATATTAGTAGGTTTCGCAGGTTTTTCATACCCCTCTTCTTGTGCGTATTTTCCTGCTGTGGTAAATATTTTCCTAAGTGATAACTTAAACCCACAAAGTTGTTTGCGCCTTTGCACTTTTTTCAACTTATATCTTTTAAACTTCGTATGACGAAGGGTTACATTTAAGAGGAGACTTTGTAGTCTCAATCTCGACCGAATAAAGTCTCATTCAAAGTGTAGAAACAAAATTTTCTTTCATATTCCACAATAAATTATTATTATTATCATAAATGAAGAGAAAATTTGACGAAATAGGTTACAGAGTGAAATTGAGAGCTCAGGAGGGCAATAGTGGAAAAATTTTGTTTCGATAAGAGAGAATTATTGAGTGTTGAGGGAGAGGTAGAGCGGAATATATTGGAAGAGTACGTCGAATTCCCGCGCTCGAGGGAAACTGCGTAAGATAGTGAAAAATTCACTAAAATAGGAATTACTGTCCACAAGTAAAGAATTCGTAAATGTATAAGGATGTTTCTTGCTAAATGTTTGGTACATATGATGCGTGTATGACTGATAGTTTTGAAATAATCGCGGAGAGGCCGATGTTGTCTTGCGTTACTCCGTTTCACTCGCTTTCTCAATTAGATTTAATCGAGCCCATTTTAAAGAGTTGAAGGAAACGAAGTTTTTATGGCATCCATGGACATTAAATTTTGATTAGCTGATAGCGGAAAAATCATTGCATATGAAAATGTTAACGCCGTTGGACCAGGTATTTAATCGCACGTTACATTACTATTATTGTACATAAACCTTACAAGTAGAACAATGTTAAGGTGGCAAGGATTCAAGAAACACCCCTATTTAAAAATACCATAATAAAAAGTAAAACAATAAATACCATGTAGAAATTCGTCTCGGGGAATCAGCCGGGTGATAGGGAAATAAATACCATAGTAACACGAGGCAAACTTGTAATCTAAAATCGTTGTTGACAATAAAAACAAGTTTTAAAAATAGAAAGTCAAGAAGCTCTCCCAAACCTACCCTCTTTGAGCTTCGCCTTTAATGTAAGCTCTCGCGGAGGAAAAGGCTCGAACATATCTGCGGGAAGTGCGTTCCATTGCTATGTGCTTCTATTAAATGCATGTTTATCGATCGCCGTCTTCAGCGATTAAAAGAAAAACATTGGATGCTTATTTGCTAATTTATTTCATTTTCGCGATAGATTTTCGAGATTTTTTCGCCATTTCCTTTCTTTACCATTTCGGTAAATTTGATTTCGACATTTTTTTCTATGAATCGTTTTGGGCTAATTTCCTGTGATGAAATGTTAATGTCTGATGGCCACTTTTGTCACTCCCCTGTAATATCATGCTGACATGAAATGGAATTCGGTTGCTAATACTCATTTTCAATGCTATTATCCTTTCCCAATGCCGTACTTTCTCTTTTTCCATAGTTTTTTAAGATTCCTATGCCGTCGCTCATTTCGTTACATTTCGAAGAACAGTTTTGGTGATGTAACCAGTTGGACACCGGTATCTGTCACCTGTCGAGATTTTTTAACCCTAATGCCGTTTAATCCCTTTTAATTTTCAGATCATAACTCTTTTTAAATACCGCTCTTTCTATGCCCATCTGATTATCGTAATTTTTCATATAGATTCTAAAATTGACGTGCAAGACTCAATAGTCATAATAAACCTCGCAGTAGAATATCCATTAAAATTAGAGCTTTAGAACATTTTGAAAAGAAATACTGAAAGCATTTGACAAAGAAAGTATGATTATAACATTTGAGAAAAGTCTCGTCTTTGATTTATAGGATTCCTTCAAAGTTCCTTAAATATTTAATAATGAAAGCCAATTGAACCATGGGTTGACGTGTAACTACAAATTAACTGATATTTCAAAGACGGAAGGCTTGTTGTAGATTAGAAGCATCGCCAACTCCCGAGAAATTTAGCAGATAATATTGTGGGTGGTCTGTGTGGCATTCTTGATTGACTTCTCAGGAGGAATTGATTTTTTGAAAGCAGTTGGAGGAGTCCGAGTTTTCGGGCGTCATATTGTCAACAAACTTCGAAAGACGCGGTAATGATGACGAGCGATTTTTCTCTCTTCTGTTTTAGTCGTCCGCATCAGCATTATTTATCTAGTTTTCTTCATATCGAATTTAACGGTAATGCTTGAGTTTAGCAGATATCGCGGAATTGTTCTATGTACCTTCGCATTATGTCATTCAAAGGTCGGTCTTATGCTGCTGATTACATTTGAAGGTGTAACAAGATATATTTACTCAACGGATAAGAAAGCATCTAGAGGAGAGCCTTGGGGTATTTGAATGGTTTTTGTGGCTGAAATAGTTATCTTACAAAAATACTGTTTAACTTGAGGTGTCACTTTTCTCGTGATTTCATTGAAGTGTCTACATTTTATTAAATATGCATATCGGCTTTTATCAGGAGAATTGGTATCCGCGATATCGAAAATATCAAGTACGTCATTTAAAAGGTCAAGCAACAAGTGTTCCACTTCCTCGTACCGGATGAAACTCCCCCTTTCTATTTTGTTTTAATTTTTAAAGGCTGATAAAACACCGAAGTCGTTAGTTTTTGAAGAACTATAGCACTGAAGTTTTAAATGAATGTTTTGAAAATTTGCACCTTAAGAATACTCTGCCAATAAAAATTAACCTATGGAGATAGAATGGAATATTTAATTTTTGGAAATTAGTTGGTGAAATATGATTAGCCGTTTTCTTCGTGTAAATAGTTTTTATTTGAAAATTTTCCTATGTAATGAAACTGCTAAATCTGGAGGAATCCCTGTGACTCAGTAACGTCTTCTAGACATTAAGAAACCATCAGTAATGTTTCACCACTAGGTGATTGTAAATGCGTTAATGTCTACATTCTTTACTTAGTCTTCATATTTTAAATACTCGAAGGGGGATGGCGAGCTAAGTGAACTCAGCTTTCAATTCATGATGAGTGGTGGCAAAGACATTTTTCAAAGGTTTAACTTCGTTGTCTTTTTTATTCTTGGAATCACGGTAGCTCGTAATCGATTTCACCACTTGCCCGCAGTCTACGAATATGCGACGTCGTCAAAGACACGTCCATTCGTCGCTCGGACTTGCTCTCGTGAATCACAGCATTGGTCGTTCGATTTCACCGTCAATCACCTGATCAGGATGAATAGTTGCCAATTTTCGCCAAGTACTCGCTTAGCTACATTTACGCAAGTGCAATCTTATTCATTTATCGGAAATCATCTACCTAGCCAGAAACTGAAATGAGATATGCTTCTCTTATGATTCTAATTAACTAATTAAGATTCGAATTTTAATTTCCGGGAGCGGTAATGTAGTGGTGAGCTTGACAGAGCTCCAACACCAGGTTTCGGGTTCGAGTCCCGGCTGATCGAGTTCTTCGGGTTAGGGAATGGTTGTTTGTGTTCATCCGTTGTTACTGTTTACTTCTGTGATTTTCCAATTTATATAAGTCAGCAGAGGAATTTGAGTATTAATTAATAAAAAACGAATTTCATAACTGGATTCAACTTTTGCGAGTTTTCAAGGAAGAAGGCGCCTAAATTCGAAATAAAATTAGGAAGACTTCCCGTTGAATAGTTTTTAGAACTTTTCTTAATTATGATAAACGAACCCGCGAATTTTAATGTGGTACTCATATAAAGATTACTAAGTGGTAGAAAAGTTGATAAACAATGGCTACTTATGAAGTTCATTTAGATACGTACCGCCTCACGGTATTTATCCATTCCTAAGTTATTGGACCGCTTGGAGACACCTCTCTACGCCACTTTTCAGCATTGAATAGAAGAAAACTTTTTAAGAGGTAAAGCTGCTTTTATTTATCAGTATTCTTTTTAATTAGATAATTGCGCTTCATTCTCATTAGATAGAGTTGGTAATGAGGATACTCAAAACTGATTCGTGGATTAATCTTTGTTGAGCATAAATGAGTAATTGAGAAGACACTTCACGAAAGAAAGTTTATGCAATACAAGTAGATTCCACTCCACTGAAAATTTCGATTGGAAGTTGGGGATCTTCGCTATGAATCTCATCCTGTATTTCTCAATCGTTATCCGACGAAGAGATCTTTAGTCTTTTGGGTAATAGTAGGTAAACAGTTATGTTGAATATGTATTACTAAATAATGATTTCGAAATTCAAATACATCGTTAATCGAAGTTATTACCGCGTATCTTCTTATCTGATACTACGGCCGCTAAATCATCGTTGTGGAAACTTTGAGAAATCTCAGTAGCGGAACTTTCATTCAAATGAAGTGATCCATTCCTTTGCTCTGAACAATTTTTATTCGGGCACTGGGTTATCTATACATTGTCCTATTAACAAGAACTCCTGTCAGATTGCTAAAATCACTAAAAAAATCACAAATCTTAGTGGGACCAACAATGATGAGCGCGAGCGCCCAGGCTTGAATTGTTTAAAGCATCATCGATACCGTTCAGGTGTCATCGATAAGGAAAATAGAGCTCATCACTGCTGTAATACTAATTGACGAATCTTGCTTTCCACATGCTTGTGATCTACTCTTGGTTATAAAAGATATTTCGCAGAAAAGAGACAATGCTCTACTTTTTTGAAGGAAATCTTGGGAATAAGTATTCCACGCCTCACTATTAATGAGCGAACTTTCTGTATTTTCCGGCTGAAGTTAATATGATCTTCGCATAACCCGATGCTGCATCGGGAAACTTCAACGCTCGTCCTAACTTATCACCAGAGTTTTGGCATACCATAACAATATTCTGAGGGTACCTGAAGTCCATGATTGGCGTTCTTCCTGATAATTTCGCATTTAAAGGATATACACACAGATATCTTACCTAGTTGATTTTGTCAGCAAAATTATTCAAGAAATAACGTAAAGAGTAAAATATCAGTTTCCAGTTAAATGACTTTTAAAATCATTGAGTGCCTTGAAAACTAATAAGAATATTTATGCCTTTCTCGTGAGAAGTGATTAGGAAAAAACAAATGTATGTGTTTCACGTTTACCTTCTCACCGAGGAAAACAGTATATGCTGTATGGACCTCGGAAACGTATCATGGCTATCTCCTTTTAGTTCTCTCTTTGCCGGTCTGTTTCAACCCAATCAACTGATTTAGCATCTGATAGTGTTTATGTAATGGGCATGCGAGAGAATATTACTTCCTTCACGGACTTCTTCCGCTGGAAAGCACTAAGTAATCCTTGCCTCACTTCTTCGCAATCTTGCATGCAGATAAATCACTCCATAAACTGGTTTAAAACTCCATTTAGCGTTTTTATTCCCGCTTCTATCATTTCGCACGAACTCGTTCTCCTACACTATCCAACGCCAGAGTTTAGTTCCTTTTGTATCCTCCACTATTGCGTTTTGTCCGCGCGAACACACTTCATTGCCCAGTACCACGATCTTGTCCTCGCCTCCAAAAAACTCCGCTTACCTCTTTTTCTCCGTCACCTTGGTGTCCGTCGTCCTCTTCCCGTCGTCTCCGTCTCCTCAGTGGACTTCCGCGGGTTGCATCCGATCTTCGAGTCGGGAGTGGCGTTTTATACTCCACCTCTCCCCGCCTAACATCTCCGCCATCCCCTTCTCCGGATCCACTGACCCTGTCCCTTGCACGTCCTTCCACGCTCCCACCCCTTGCTCTTCCCCTTCTGCCCGAGCACCCTATCTTATCATATTTGTAAAAACCCCCTGATCATTGTCTCTACAGTTTCCCCGTAATTATCGTTAGATTTCAGCTTCGCCGCGTATCTAAAGTATGACTGTTGGACTCGTCACCATTTCTCATACCTCCTATGCACTTGCCTCTCCCTCTTTCCTCACATTCTCTATTTGCATCAACCCTCTCCTATTTTACCTTAACCGTTACTCCTCCACATTTCCATCTGCTTCTCCACACCTCTTTCTCCATTCCCTTTCATTCCACATTCCCCTCCCCCCATTACAACGAGCGGCTTCCCCCCTCTTTCTCAACTGCTTCTCCACCCCCCGCCCTCCGATACACTTCCACGTGCTCTCCTCTGTGATTCGTGTCGAGGGGAATTCATGGATTTCCCCGTCTCCTTTTTAACGAATCGAGTGTCGTGGAAGACGGTTTTTCTTTTGGAGGTCTTGGCGTGCGTGCTTCCTTTGCTGCCCCTCTTTATTTTCTTTTCGCTTTCACTCTCCTTTTATTTCCATCGCTTCGGAGGCTCGCTTTGGTATGCAAAAGTCTTGTACTGCTTCCCAACGTGTGTGCCGCTTAATATAAGAGGATAAAATCTTCAAATTTTACGTTATCCCTGCGTTTAAACGAACGGAACAGTTTGTATTGTAGTTTCTGTGTGATGTAATTGCTACATTGTTCTGTGATATTGTTTGGCGTTTCCTTTTTTTTCGTTATTACTTCAGAGTGGAACTAAAATGCGTGCTGCTTAGTGTACCTGAAAGTTTTTCTCAATACCTTAGTGTCTTAGAAGATAGAAGGTTGGGAAGTAGTTATATCGGGTTTGTTGATGCATTACCAAGTACCATTACCATTACCAATCTTTGTTTTCCAGAAGTACGTAAATAAACATAATTTTTTAGTGGTAAAGTTATTTTCGGTAATGCAAACACAATCTGTCTTGTAGCATTCATAGTAATATTTTATTCTTGAAAAATATTTTTTAATATTAGTAAGTAGTAGTAGTGGTAGTAGTATTAGCAGTATTCGAGTCTTGAACTCTGGCTGCCGCTTCTATTTTATAAGAAAAGTTGAAGCGTATTTAGAGGAATGGAAATATCTTTTCATTTGTAGTCGTTAATTTGCATTTCTCTAGAGTACGACAAGCTGAAAGCTATTGCGGAGGTTTCAGAGTTGTGCTGAAATTTCTCTCCGACGTACTACTCCGGTGTACTTATGATTGATTATCACTTCTTACCATGTAGAATACCTTATCCACCATTGTCTTCTCATCGTTCCAATTTGTTGAGTGTCAAGCTTGCGAGTTCCCATAATATCTATTTCTTACATTAATGTCTTCACGCTGTCTCCGTTTCACAACCATATCAAGGTATTACTCCGTGGGAATATTTGTTAATTATTTATCATCATCATTTATCCTTCTCCTTGTTTTATGTTCGTCGGTTAAGATTTTCCTTGTAAATTTTAGGTTGTATCTTGTATAAAATATTATGAAATAGCTTCCGTTCGGCGAAAATAGGAGAATAGAAAGATTTTCTACAGTTCGTTAGTACTGGTATTACTCAAAGTGCTTCGATTGAAGAGGTAATTTCGCACAATTGGGCTTCCACAGGGAATCGAATCTGATACCGTTCACCGAAGGCGAATGCGCTGCCCATTTGACTATTCAGAAGCCCCCGGAAGTTTGGCTTCTGATAACTTCGCTCTTTAAGTTTTGCAGCCGAGCACTTCCGCAATTTTCTAGATTTGTCGCAACATGTGTTGTCTAGATTATTTTTCACTCTATTCTTTATTTCTGTTAAAATAATTGTAAAAACTATGCTGTTTTAAACTGCTAACTAACTATACTGCTATAAAATTACGCTGTCGGACATTATAGATCTATATTGCTGTATTTACCTTAAGCAGTTTTCTTCTAGTAATTTTTGCTACGAACACATTCTTCGTAATCATTTCCGTTTTTGCGTGATTTGTACAACGTATGTATCACAGATTTCTATGCTATAAAATTTTCTACTGCCTCATTATTTCCTTGAGAAAATCAAATCAATTTACTCATGTATCGATTCAGAAAAGCATGCATCGATTGCAATTAAAATGTATACGTATCGAATCTTTTGCATCCCTCTATAAATCGCCTCAATATTTCGACTCGTTGAGGAGCCTTTGTCTGTTTTGTTCGGAATTTTCCGTTATTATTTCGAAACATAATTATAGTGGATTTTCCCTCCTGAGGTTGATAGCTCTGCAGCATCTGCATTCGAAACCGGTATTTCTTGCGGTTATCCAGGAAGCACTGCATTTCAATCAGGGTTAATCGCTAGGCGATTCTTCAAAAATAATCGTTGCAATCGGATTTATAATTAGACAGTGGGAACTTCGTGTCAAATGCCCACTTCACATTGGATTTCTTACGTGTTATATATAAGGTGAACAACCTCTTGTAAAGAAGATTACTTTGTCACTGACTCACTGCAGGGATCAGTACGCTCTCCAATCGCGATAGAGATTCCTCTCTATCATTTTTCAAAATGAGGAAGTGGGAAGATTATATTCACGCATCCCAGGTCTCTCTTAGTGTTTGTGATTATTCATAGTAGTAGTCAATGATGACGATAATTTTGGTGGGTGGGTTTCAAGTTTATTGTTTTATTTTTTCGTAATGGGTTGTCTTTCTTTGGGATTTTAATTTCAGTTTCCGGTCATATTTTTATAGTTTTGGAATTGTAATAATCTGTTTTCACATTTTCTTAAAAATCGATTTTGCAATACTTCCTCACGTAGTGTATTTGTTTTTCAACGTATATGAATGTTTCCCGTCATGAAGCAATTGTCCTTTACTTACCGAAGAATAGAATCCTGAAGTTATTAATGTCTGCAATACCCCGACAAGGCTCATGCAATTGAATCCAGACTTGAAATGTCCACGAAAAACGTACTTCTCATGCGTAATGAGTTTACCTTTAAAAAACTGCTTCACAATCTGCATAAAATTACAAAGGAGTTGTTTACCAAAGTAGTTAAAAAGCTACAGGATTTCTTCAGATTAATATCTTTCAATGTCCAGAAGCATCTGACATCTAAATTCTATGCGTGCTTTGTAAGGTGAGATTTTTTTTTTGGTATTTTGAAACACAGCAGCAACTTCCCATCAGTATGAACGTGGCCCTTCTTCTGTTGGTAATGTCCGACCAAGGACTTAAGGTGATGTCCATAGTTTCTCGGGGTCGCCAACCTTTCGACATTGGTGGACCACTTTCACTTTCACCCTGTGTGCGCCTGAGGGTCTAAAGAAAAAAGAAAAAAACGAAATCAGCTGCATCCTTTAGCCCTTCTGTGAAACTCATCCTGAATTCAATGCGTTCAGTGCTCAGTTTTCACTCAATGCAAAATAGCTATCTGTTTTTCTTTCTCGGGAATCTAAAGAAATTATCTTAGAAAATACCAACACTAAGGGAGGAATCCTTTTATTTGTTTTATCAGATAGAAAAAAACTCCTAAGTCCTAAAATAAAGGGGGGCTTACCTTTGTGTGGTCCCTCCGGTACATCTTGTGGGTAACGTTGCAGGAACACATGCAGTATCACACATTAGTTTTGATCAGCAAATGTTTTAAAATAATTTCAAAAGGCGAAGTGTTATATTTGATGCACAGTGTAGAGAATGGAGGTATTGGGTAGTTCTAAAATGCTTGTTTGAAAATTCATAGTTTCATAGTGCTTAAATCAATGTTTCCGGCTTCATATATTGAATCAAAACAAATAAATTATGTAACAAAAGACTTTAAATTAAACGTCCATTTTTTGTCATCTTGTGAAAGATTTACAATTATCGGCCTCGGTGGCGGAGTGGTGTTAGCGTGCTAGCGTTTCAACACTAAGGTCCTGGGTTCGAATCCCGGCTAATCGGATTTTTCCGATTGGAGAATGGATGTGTGTGTGTGTTTGTGAATAGTANAAAATAAAGGGGGGCTTACCTTTGTGTGGTCCCTCCGGTACATCTTGTGGGTAACGTTGCAGGAACACATGCAGTATCACACATTAGTTTTGATCAGCAAATGTTTTAAAATAATTTCAAAAGGCGAAGTGTTATATTTGATGCACAGTGTAGAGATGGAGGTATTGGATAGTTCTAAAATGCTTGTTTGAAATTTAATAGTTTCATAGTGCTTAAATCATTGTTTCATATATTGAATCAAAACAAATAAATTAAGTAACTAAAGACGTTAAATTAAACGTCCATTTTTTGTCATCTTGTGAAAGATTTACTATTACCGGCCTCGGTGGCGGAGTGGTGTTAGCTAGCGTTTCAACACTAAGGTCCTGGGTTCGAATCCCGGCTAATCGGATTTTTCCGATTGGAGAATGGATGTGTGTGTGTGTTTGTGAATAGTAATAGCTATTAAAGTGGATGTAATTGGGTTCAACCTGTTTCCATTTAAGAAGTTCTTATTATTATTATTGAATTGAAATCCTGCGTTAGAAAAAACTCGATTTCAGATTGGTCGGGATTGTTTTTATGACACTATTTAAATGTGATTATCAGGTATCACCCTAATTTCAAAACATGGTAGAAAAAACTTGTTTCGTTTATATTTGCATGTAATTTGATTGTCAGTACAGGAGAAATGTATATGTTACTACTTCGAAGGAAGTGTAATTGGTTGTTGACGAATGAAATTAAGCTAATTAAGATGAAAAATTGATTTAATATGTAGTAATTGAAGGTTTATGTTCCGCTATTTGTGGAAATATTCGTAAAATATCAAGTAATATACTTGGCATTCAAAGTTATTGTATGCTCGTACCAAAAAATGCATACTANGAAAAAACTCGATTTCAGATTGGTCGGGATTGTTTTATGACACTATTTAAATGTGATAATCAGGTATCACCCTAATTTCAAAAGATGGTAGAAAAAACTTGTTTCGTTTATATTTGCATGTAATTTGATTGTCAGTACAGGAGACATGTATATGTTACTACTTCGAAGGATATATATAATCACAACAGTCATATATAATCACAACATACACGTATAGGTAGATATATAATACATAATAAAAAGTATATAGATACAAACAAACAAACAGACTTTGGTTTGTGGGGAAAAACTCCGCGAATGAATGTTTACGAGGAAACCTCATGATGATAGAAAACGGGCACACAGTCTTTCTTATAGTAAAAATTTATCATGTAATGACTTCAGTGGTTAGGTTAATCAAAGCCCATTTTGGCCTAACCTCGCCGAAAGAGTTAAATGTTAGTAATAAGTGATCGATTGTATTGTTACTCATAAACTCTCCCGTTTAATATTATATAAACTTTAATTGCCGATGTACAATTATATTTTGCAAATCGCGTATATTTGAAGTCGAGTTTAAGAAAAAAGAAAAAGAAGCCGTCAGCCTAATGTTTGTTGCTGTCTTAAAAAAATTAAAATTGCTAGGAAAGGAGATTCCTATTTCAGAAACATACGTAATTTTTATCGTGAAAATCAAAGCAGTCGTTTGAGTTAAAAATACAAATTTTAGTGACACGTACTCACTTTGTTTGGAAGGATGAATCAGTCGGATAATAATGAGGATTGTGCTGGTGATAGCGGAGGAATAAGTTAAATTCGAGCAATCTTCTTAAAGAGCATTTCTATAATAATTATGTGGGTATCCCCCGCATTTTTATTGACCAACCTTCAGCTACGTAACTGTTGACAGGATGTGACACTTCTACTAGTGATAATTGTGACCTTTAAATGATATTTTACGTTATTTCCTGGTAGGAATTAGCTATCCGATATCGACCTGTATCATCCTATGGGATGACTGGAAAATCTTTAAGAAAATATTCTTGAGGATATTTTAGTTTCTTACCTTGCTGTATACAAGTATGTACAATCTCTACGAGGACATATTCTACCGTCAAATTTGTTGATTGCAATATCTTCGGATTTTGTTATGTTCACTAACCGACGAAAAGAATTTCATCCGTCGAAAATTGAATCAAGGACTAGAGGAAATATAAGCTTACCAAAAAATTAAACTGTATGCTTACCTGGGCTCCCGGTTATCCAAGTGGGCAACGCGTTCGACTTCGGTGAAAGCGGTCCCGGGTTCGATTCCCGGTAGGAGCCTACGTGCGAAATGACCTCAGCTGTCCATGCACTTTTAACAGTACTACTACTACTATATGCTTACCTTAACACTCATTCATGTTTTCGGACATGGTTTCCAAAACCTTTTTCCTGCCTCGATAAAAAATTTTGCGTTCATCATAGATTCTCAAGATCATATTCATATATCCTATTCTTTGATATTATTTATCATTTTTATGCAAGATAATGTTTGAAGATGAAAATTTTATTAACGAAGATTGATTACAAATTGAAAACTTATAGGGTTGTCAACACGTTGTGTGTTTCAATTTGCATTCATGGACTGCATGAATGAAAGTTTAAGTCAATTTAAGATTGGTTAATTGCGCCCTTTATAAATTGCATTAAATATCGCGTGGGTACCGAGAATCATTTACGGAAATAATTTTTATATAGAAGTTAAGCAGTTCGGAAATAAATTTTTCTTAAATTTAGCGTCATATTTTTATATTATCGTACGTTGCTTGCTTTAGTTCTTATAATTGCTTGAATCTTAGAATATTTGGTAAATTGAAACTTACCTTGATCACAGTGTCTGAATAAATCTGAAAAATCTCTCAAATGACGTCTCAGGTCAGGGTCAGCCATCAAGTGCAGGGGTTCATTCAAGCGTCAACGTTCGGTACATCCATCACATTTCATCAATAGTTGCACTTCCGTTTATTTTAAATTAAGCCAAGAGTTTCTTCCAGGAAGCACGTCATTTCTTGGTTGACAGTCCATTCCTAAGTTTTGGTTTATTTATAAAAACTCATAGTTTTCTATTAATAATGCGAAAAAAGTTTTTATTGCGTTTGTTTTTGTGTTATTAAAATTAGAAACGGAGGCTGTGTAACTCATTGTACCACAAGATTTACATTTAAGCCTTGATATCGTAATTTAAGCTTCATTAGTCATTTTTTAACGCATGCCAAAATGTTGCCTTTCAGCAACTTAGTAATTTTGCTGTATCCTTTGCCAGCATGCCGTTACCCATTGAACAAATGTTTATTTTACTTTCCTATCCTTAGCGATCTGTTTATACTGATCAGGTAAATTTAACCAGTGAAAGTACGCCGAGTAATTCCAAAATGCGCATGCGTTTCGATCTAATTCCGTGTCATATTTTCATGTTGTACATCTCTCTCCTCAACTTGTATGAGTTATATTTGGTGTTTCTTATTTTCATTTGAAGGTACACGAAATTTATAAACTCAATTCATCGTAGTCGTTAAACTCCTTAAAGTTGCATTCGCAGGCTCAGCTCATTAATGCTTCACGATCTACTTCTCCTTGTTCGACTGAGGAGAAAATGCAAGGCCGAGTTTAGTTTACGCCCGTACTCTTGGCGAGACCAATGTGCAAGCGACCTCATATGCGAGCTGGATTTACCTGAGAGTGGTTGAGATCGTGCCAGTGTTTTCCCTTAAAATACCGATATGAAATTCCCACTGAAATAGCCTTCGGCGTATATGTGTGAACCTTGTTGTTTTGAATCCAGGTAACGAGATTTTTAAACAAGGTCTTCGAAGAAGTGCCGGAGAAAATTTATGTCTCCAACTCGATATAAATCATTAAAAAAGCAGCTGTTGCCGCATAAATTGAATCTAGGGGTTATTACTGGCTGAGGAAAATAGTTAAAGGTTCAGATAAAGCATCTTTTTTTTGTAAATGTTATGGAAAGCAGATATTTGTCAACCTCCTAAATGGTACACTTCTTAGATTGTATGGGTTTTTCCTATCCAACGATTACCTTCCGTCGTGGAATATTTTACCTCGAGAATGCCTTAGGTTTTTCCCCCACAATATTTTTAATTAAATTGTTTTCGTGGTTATGTATCTTGACGTCGTCTGCGCATAACTAAACAGATGTTCCGCAATTTCTATGTAAAAGAGCCGTGGAGAATTTTCGCTGATTATCTTATCCTATTCGCTGAAATTATGCCATTCTTTGGAGTCTCATAACTACGTTTAAATGTAAATTAAACTTCAGACGCAAGCGTCTTATTGATTCATTGTCTTGTTATACCAATGGATCAAACGATCAAAGTTACTTACGCCAAATCTGATTCCCTACTATTTATATTGAGTAATGCATGCAGCCGCTCTTCGTTGTAACGAGGTGTATTTGCGTATTGATATCACGGATCTGACAAGTTTTGATTCCAAAGAATAGTGATTTTATAATATGAATCATTACACCGATTCTACAGCCATCAAAGTCTTTCATGCCCTCTGAGAATGTTACTTAGCTCCGTTCGTCAATTTTAAAGCTAGCGTACTTTCAATTATTTGTTGTAAAATCTGTTGAATTGGGTTTATATTGGTAGTATATCTTTATTAAGGTTCAACAAAGTAAAATTTTTTTCCCAACCTAAAAATATTCATTGTGTGCTTCATGATCAAGTTTATTTGAATTCAGATGCTGTTGTTCTTCCCGGAAGAGAGAAGTTTAATTTACCCTTATTAAGTTATTTATTAGTAGTAATTAATTGGTAGTTATTTTATTAATAATAATTAAGATTGAAGAGGAGGGGGTCGAGGAAAGATATACAGGTATAAAGACAGTATTTGGTCAAATAATATCCCAATGCGAGCTTTTCTTTCATCATTATCGTAATTTTTGTTATTTTGTTGGACGTAACTTTCAGCTATAGATTTTTATTCACTGTTGAAATGGACGTTTACTCAAAGTTCTTCCAATTAAAAACTTTACCGGATCTCTTTGACTTCAGATAAAAATCCATATGTGGGTTCTTTGAAAGAAAGATTATATTGAAATAATACTTGTGTCGGAAATTACTAGCGATGACTACAAAACGACGGATTTCCAAAAAAGATAAACGTGTCTTATCAAATCTAGGGACATCAATGCAGTTAACCGAATATTTTATTATGAACTAAGTGCGTGCTTATGTATCGAATGGTTACAGTTTCCTTATTTCCTCAATAGGCCGTTACAGTTGATTGGAGGAGGTGAACAAAAGTAAGATTTTACTTTGCTGGTGTAACAGTATATAAAGTGGTGCATTACTCAATGAGCACTTCTGAGCGATTCCATTCGTACATACAGTTCTTTTAACATCCTAAGATAAATTGATAAAAGCTTAATTATTAATTACGGCATACGGATCATCCCTTTACGATGGACCTATTGTTTGAGAAGGGCGCATAAATTGATCAGTGATCATCTTGAAAATACACTTAAAATGTTCCAGCTCTTTTGCCGGAAAATTTCTTAGTAATTAAATTAGTTTAGTCATCAGGAATAAATATTTACCTCGAAAATGAAATAGTCTCTCTCGATTTCAGCAGTTCCGGGTTATTTTCATTTTTCTCGTTATCTGGAATTCATTAAGTTAGTGTACACGGAGTGTTTGCGGGTTGGGCCGATAATTAAATCGGCGTTCGGAGTCGACGCATCTGTCCTTCGCAGAAATTTACTCCAGAAGCACGTGGGTAGTCCAACGTAGGCTTGTTGAGACTAACGCCGATTTCGTGTACAATTTAAGTCCTTGGAACATTCGTTCGCGGGAACATTATCAGTATCGAATAAACAAGAGAGCTTCTGTCTCGCGGTTGTGAGATGAATAATTCATATCTTACGGAATTGCAAAATATTCCAGAAAATTTTGCGCATTAAACGTGAAGCAGGGTTCGGCCTGAAACTGTTTTTCCGTTACGTGTGCTTATTTGGAGGATTTCGTCCGTAACCATTGTTAAATTATAATATAATTAAAGGCGTTTTTTCTTTTGTCAATATGGAAGATCAACACGTTAATCCAAGAACTATTGATTTCGTCATTATTTCCGTCAAAAAACGTTTTCACGTATTTCTTGCTACAAAAAATCCGTCCAAAAATTAGCAATTAAGTTATAGATTTATGATTAAACTATTTGTGAGATTTGTTGAATTTATTTGAAAAGATTAGATGGTTATGGATACTGTTGAGAAAAATTCCTGAGATTAATCTTCGTATTTGCTCTTTCAGATTTCGCGGAGAAACCTAAAGTATTTAGTAAATTCTTTCGAGGAAATCCGGTTTTCGTAATTCATGAATGAAGGTGGAATATCCAGCTTTTTTTGGTTGTCATAGCTTTGCGTAACTCAGGATATCGACTCGTTTCGAGGGTTTCGTAACCCGTATTGATTTTTCTAAGTGCTCGCTAAAAATTCTGAGGACGCGTAGAAAATTAGGACCCTTGTGAGTGGCTGCTGAGGAATAGACAGCGTCAGAAGTGTCCATGAAAACTGTCTCGGAAAGGGACCAATCATTTTGTCAATTAGGAAGCGAAATTACAAAACCTCAAAATAACCATATTTTATTCTAATGTGAAGGGCACCATCCTTTCAAAGAATTGTGGGTCACGCAAGGCTTCGCAAACTGGATTTTAGCAGGAAATGGCTTGTTAACTCTTTCGTTAGAAGGTGAATTAAATACAATCCGTATTTCCCCAGAATTGTTTTCAATATCCTGTGTGATTGGAGCCACCGCGGCTCTTCCGGGTATCCCGAAGCTCCTGCAAAATGTTTTTTTCATCTTGGATCTTCTTTCTCAAATCGTTAGCTGTCATTGGTTTCTTATGGGGAGTAATAGTGGATTAATGGGTACAATATCATTGAACGCCCAAATGAGAGAAATTTCGAGCTGCGACATTACAGCGGAACGAGCAATAGCTCGACGAAAGAATTTAACCAGCAAAATTGTTATAAGGAAAGTCTTATTTCGTGAATTAATCTCCTTGTGCAGTTTACCCTCTAAACATCCTTGGTTTAATGAAAGGAATCGACGGAGGTCAAAAGGGTTTATAAGTTGTCATTTTTTAACCTCTCAGCCTGTGTCATCAACTTTCTTTTGACGTAAATCTCAAAACTTTTACGGCCGTTCTCTTTGGATGTCACTGTTTTACAATTCAACTCTTGCGGTGCATATCTGACGTTGTTTTAGATGTAAGGTCAGTACCTTAGGTACCAGAAATGTAATTTTTGTGGATGTCGGCGTAAATACGAGGGTGGTCCGAAAAGTTTTCGGTCTAGTAATAAAAAAAATTATTTTTTAAAAGTTGCTTGTTTTTCTACAGTATCTCCTTCAAGACTAATGCACTTATTTCAACGATGCTCTAACGCCATATTTCTGTCTCTGTGGTGAATTTTCGTAAGATCTGCAAAATACCCCTCATCAGCATGAATCGCCTCTTGATTCGAAGAAAATCGCTGTGCAGCGTGAGAGTTTTGAGTTTTAGGAGGAGATTTAAGTCGGAAGGTCCCAAAAATGGAGAATAGGGTGGATTTTCTAATAATTTTTGGTGCAGATTTTAGTTTTTCCATTGCCAAAAAACTTCTGTGGGTGTCTTAAAATGAGTGATATTTTTCAT